>OVAP01000881.1:0-28864 GCA_900406295.1 Aurinia saxatilis
TCCTTCAGTAATTTGGGCTTAACTTCTTACTCCTGAGGAATAATGACATGAATCCAAGCCCATGTGAAAGCTAACTCACGTGGCTTTATTGTCCTAACTCCTCACTTCATTCCAAAATGAACATCTCTTTCATCTGGGCCTGGATTTCTGATGTTGACTTGTTGTACTCGGTAGAAAATGCCCATTTGCAACCTAAAATGCATTGTTTTCACAAAAAACACTTTGCAAACAGAAAAATGTGAAATTCAGTAGTTTATGTTTCAAATCAAATAGTTTCTTTGACAAAAACACCGAAACATCATATCGAAAAGCGGTAAAATATCTTCACTATCAGACTCATTGGTTCCATATATAAGAATCCTCAGAAAGAAAAGGAGCATAATTAAATTGACCAGGATGAGGAATGAAATAAAGGGGGCTTGAGAAGAGACATAAACATGACAAAGAGAAAAATTCAGGTATCTGACAAAGAAAAGATCTAGCTAGTTATGTCACGTCTGGAATGATGGAACCGAAAAGCAAACCGACCTCGTACTATTTTGCATGCTATGAGCAGTTGATGTTAAGGAAAATAAAGAGGATCATGAAAGAAAATCTATTGAAAAGTGTACACAGAATTTCGATTAGATAAAATGGAAAGGAACAAAGAGAGCCAAAAGTGAAAAAAGGAACTAAACATAAATATTATAATTTCTGGTAGAGATGTATTTAGACCAGTTGTTCATACACTGTAAGTGTAAACCTAGTGAAAGATAGATGAGTCTTTGTGTGAAATAATAATGAAAATGGTGAAATTGTGAGCTATAAGCACATTTGGCTCGATAAAGATATTCACAAAGACATGGAATAAAATATGAAGAGATACATTCTCTTGTGGTGGATGCAATTATTTTTATATTATAAGTCTCGCAATAAGAGTGACTAGATGAATGTAGTCAAATTTTATTTATATGTGACCATTGGGTAGTAGCATGTATATACATATCCCTGAAGGATTAAAGATATATTTTGTTCTTGAGAAAATTTCCGATCGAATATAAATGAAAATAAGTCATGAAAATATCTATGAGAATTTATCATAAGATATATATCAACTGCATCTTTAATATGAAAACCACTGAAACTCATGCAGAGTTTATGTATGGATTGAAATAATCAGAGCGTATAGTGGTATCATCGCCTCTGTGAATACTTGATAAAGAGAAGACTATAAGAATGAACTTATTAGTCCATGCATATTTATAAAGAGCTTTGGCAAAGGATTTGTTATACTTCATGTAATGTTGATGATTTGAACATTATGAAAAGTATGCTTATATTGAGAATCCAGCAGAAAAGATGTTATGGTGAAAAGATCCGTGGAGGTTTTTCCATACGAATGCTCACATATACCTGGTTTTGAAGTATTATACTTAAACTGATGTGAAAGCAATTTATGATCTCTTTCATGATTGAAAGTGTAATTTTATGACAAGAAGGAAACTTAAGTTGGTAGTTTCTCCATAATGAGCAAGAATAACTCGATGTATAAGAAAAATATTTAAGAGATTGTATGCAAAAGAACCTGAAGTTCAAATGTTATAAAAGATCTTTTGTGCAAAAGGGATCGTATGGACTTCTTATCTCCACGGAAAAATCATATTAAAATCATTTGTTCATTATTATGCTTATATTAATCCCAAAAGATGGTATATATATGTTCAAAATGCATCTCTTGTAAAGATGCTTCCGAGGGGGAGAACTATATATATGATGAGCATGATTGTACTCTTTTTTCTTATCATGGTTTTTATCCCATTGAGTTTTTCCATGAAAAAGTTTAACAAGGCAACAAAACATGATATTGATAGACACCTAAGGAGAATAATATAGTTACAAATAACATATGAAAGTCATCAGATCCCCAAAACAATGATGGTGCATAAATAAGATCGAGAGAAGAAGATTGGTGATGCTACAAATTCGTTCAAGTGAAGAAGACTTACTTACCAAGACGCTTCCAAGGAACACTTTCAAAAAGTTAGTTCATCATATTGTACTACGCTGTCTCAAAGATCCAAGGTCATGTACTCGTGAGGAGGAGTAAAACCGAAGACCAAAGTCATGTACTCATGAAAAGCGCGATGCATTCTTTTTTCCTTAACTATGGTTTTTCCAATTGCTTTTTCATGATAAGTTTTTTAATGAGATAACATTTTACACGCATAAAATGTTAGTGTTTTGTAATAATAGTCATTCAAGATAGAGTATTATAAAGTCATATTAATGAATGTCTATTATAGATCTATTAGTCTAAACCTATTAGAAAATTAAACATAAATCATAAATTTTATATTCTATATAGAACTTGCCTCCATAAATAAATAAATAAATCTTTCATATTCTTTTCATAACATACGGGATGATATCTTGAACAGAGGTTAGCCTGATCACATTTTGCAGTTGTATTACCGTTCAGAGCCTCGATCATTGTTTTTCATCGAAGAGATATTACTCGGGTCTTCTTGCTATGAAATTGTATGTATCTAACAGATGGCAAGCATGCATATTTTAGTATTTTAGTTAGACAGATCATATACTCACATATATACATATGAGTCACGATATATTATATATATGGCTCTCTCTACGTTTTTGGCCTTCGTCCCTCAGCGAATAGAAGAGCCGTAATATAAAAGAGTGATGTGATATCTACACAATGCAGGTATTAATTTGCACCTCAAATATGCATACAATGTACGTAGCTATATATACAAAGCCTATCCATTTTACTTTTCCTACAAACTTTATCCATCGGTCCAGATATACTAATGTCAAACTAGTGGTCATAAAATTGAGTTTTGAAAACGCCAATATACAACATGATTGACTCTTCCACATACCATACAAAACCTTGCTTCATGTATAGCTAAACTCGATCAAAGAAAAACGCATTATGTAAATATTAGTCATTTTAGATTTTCCCAACCATGTTAAAGTTCATGGAAGTACACTTAATAACCATCAAAATGTATGTAAAATTACACTTAGAAGTACAATTTTTATGACTCTTAAATTTGTATTGAAGCTATACATTTTCTTCTTTCTTTTCTTTCTCCGTCTACTATACTCTAAAAACTACAACAAAGCATTTTTTGTTTTGTTTCTCTCTTTTATAGTTTTGAAGTTTTCCATTTTAAGGAAATGTACCGGTCAAGCGAATATGATCGAGGGTTCGCCTTAGACCGTGCTTAAGAACTGCTTGGTTACCTTGCCTGAACCCATCCCCATATGCCGTTGAAGAATCTGACTCGATTTGGTGCTTGAAAAACTCACCAAGTTTCTTCTCAAAGTCAGATCTTTCCCCTTTCTTGGACGAAGCAGTGACTACCGCGGATGATGATGAAGAAGACGAAGATGCGATATCTACCAATGTGGAGCCAGCATAAGTCTCGGATTCCAACCACATGTGAGCTAAAACCTGACATATCCCTTCTTCCACTTCTGGTCTGAGATTTGGATACCCTACTCAAGCAATAAACAAAGAGCAACAAAACATCAAAGAGCAATTATTACCATTTACCCAAAGTCATACATAAAGGTAGGATTCTTAAAATTACCGTTTAGTCGAAGCCATGCATGCATCATCTCATGAGCAAGGATTGACCCAGTTAACAAACTGGAGAAGTATGATACATATTTTAGATATCAGCAAGAAAACAAAATGGTTTAGGAATGTGTTAAAAAGTGTGTGCTATTACCGAGGAAGTCCATATAAAATGAGAATCGCAGTGACTTCACAACGGCGTACCAGCCTGCAAGGCTCTGTGATCATGTCTATCAACTTGTAGCCTGCCCCAATTCTTGGTCTCCTCAACACCTAGATGACAATATTTCTGATTTAAACACAACTTGTGGCGGATAGAAAACACAATGTAACTTACGAAAGTGAGAGTGATATACCGTGGTAACAGTCTGTTCTTCAGACAAACAAAGTCCTCTGGTTTCAGGTAAATGATGATGTCCCTGCACCACAATTAGTAAGTAATATGAAACAAATGAGCAAAAGAAAAAGAGTGTATGTAAGCAGCATAGGATCAATAAATGGCGGTTTTACGTGTTTCTCTCCTTCCATAGCTTCGTTTAGAGCTGATCTTTCCACCAAGAGCATAGGTATTTGCTGTTCCACTTTCATGTGTAAGCCTTCATAGAATTCACGTATCTCAAGGTACAATGGTTGGCATTCATGAGTGTCCATAATAGCTGAGTCGAGACATTCAAGACATAGTTTTCGGCCATCATCAAGAACGAGATATTTTGTATCTGTTGGCTGGAACCATGAGCAAGAAACAGAACAACATCAAATTTTTCAAAAACAAGATTCTAACATTTCTTGTCATATTAGTAGAAATATTATAATGAATTAGACCTCCATTCGCTCACAACTGCAACACCGAGGAGTTCCATCACGCTCGTGTGAAGGACAATACTTTTGCATCCAAAAGGGATGTGCTCGGTACTCAATAAGACCAGCTGGATTTGTCGGAATCTACAGGAGACATATTATATGTACATGTTACGCTAAGTATTACTTGAGAACAATGTTTGCTCAAAACAATCTGAAACATTGAGATCAAGAAAAGGTGGAAAGTCACTCACAAAGTCATGGCAAACGTCACATCTGGGATGATGCTGCTCCTTGTAACATAATTTGTGATAAGGCCGATTTCCCGACATTGAGAACTGTAAAACAGAACTTAACATATTAAGCTTCACAAGATTCAGAACAATGTAGTTATGCTTAAAAGAAATGTTGAATGACCTCATAATCGACGATGGGCTTATCACAGGCATGGCAACAGAAACATTCGGGATGCCAAACTCCGCCCATGCAACTCAGAAATCTTCCATGGCCAATCTCAGCTTGGCAACCGGCACATACCCTACAGGAAGAAGAAAATACTCATTGCAGCAAATGGACTATAAGCTATACGATGAATGTTGATTTAGTTTTGAACCATTTACCTGTGACTAGATGGAATAATGAAGGGGAACGGCTGAAATAGACTTCCGGAATCATATCGAGGAGGAGATCCCTCATTCATACTTTCTTGAATAGCCTTGGCGAGTAGCTCGTCTTCTTCCAGTTGAGCTTTAGCACGCCTCATTTCCTCCTCTTCTATTCGAGCTTTCGCCAGCTGTTTCTCTATTTCTTCTAATTCATCAGCTCGCCGTCTTTCTTCTTCCTCGATTTGAGCTTGAGCTGCCCGTTTTTCCTCTTCTTCTTCTGCTTCTTGCTGAGCTCTCAAATATTCTTCATCATCATCCTCATCTTCATCTTCTTCACTTTCAGATTTGTACTCTACAGAATATGAGGTTATGATTACGACTCGGCAAGATAACGTTTCTCTCTATGCATAACATCGACGAATAAAACAGCCTTACCGATGACTTGCTTTCCTTTGTCATCTTGAGGAATCACATGTTCTTGTTCAGAAAGAGAGAGTGCAATAGCACATTCAATTTCTTCTCTGTCAAAATCAGATCCTTCCTGAATCACAATTTCAAGAAACCATTTTCACTTCAAAATGTAACAACACTCTAAATAAGAAATCATGAATCAAGAACATATAACATCTCTCATTTACCGAAGACTGACGAGGAATGTCCACATTCCTATCCTGTCTATATCTTCCGTTATATCCGTCAGAGAACTTATGACTAGAACCTTTAAGGATCTTAGTAAGCCACCCCATTGGCACCAACAATCCTTTACCTACAAAGAGAAACACTATCTTAAGGTAACCAAACAAGAAAAGAAACTCCATTGCTTTGAAATCCAACACCTTTCTTTAATCAATCATTAAGACATAAACTGGTAACAAAGAATCAAATTGAGAGATCAAAGACCAAACCAAAGAAACTTCAAGAATATACAAAGACAATTGAAGTAAACAAAAGAAAACAACACTTTAAGAAAGGTATTACAGGGAAATTGCATTAGAAGATTGAACTCAAAAAAATCAAGGAACCAAAAGTATGAACTTATTACAAAGAAATCCAAAGATTCATTGTCTGAATTATGCTAATGTTCATCCAAATCTTGAAATTAAGCAACAAAACCAAGAACTCATTGTCTGAAACAATTAATACAATTATGCTAATTTTCATTTAAATCTTCCTCGAGACAATCTACCTAATCTCTAGGTGTAACATTCATTATTACAGAAACCCAGAAAAAAGGAATCTTTAAAGACAAGAATCTAAGTACAAAGACATAAACAGAGGATAGAGAAATGAGAATCTTACCTGAAAGAGATGAAGAATCTGAACAAAATTTAGATGACCCTTTGGATCAAATAACAAAACCCAATACTCATAATTCTTCAAACTTCTCTCTATCAAAAAAAAAACAAAATCAAGACTTTAGAAAATGGACATAACAGAGAGAGAGAGAAAGTGAAGGGACACTTGAATTCGAAGCAAAAACAAGAAAAACTTTAAAGACCCGTGGCTGTTAATTATCTTAAAAAGCGTGAAGAAAGATTTAATAATAAATGAGTGTGAGGATAGAGAGAGAGAGAGATTAGATATTAATCTCCATTAGAACACACTTAAAGGGTGTAATAGTATAACTTTATGGAGAAGATGATGGAACATGCTTACTCAAAATTAAAGCTTTTTTTTTTTGTTAGGAAGGTCAAGAAGCAAGTGGGGCATTTACTTGTAAGCAAAACATATTAACCACATTAATTGTGAGAAGAGGAAATTAAAAGGTCTTTTACAAATTATGAAATGTTTGAATATAAGATTTGATGTTTACTAGCATTAGCATTTGTGACACACAATCTTTGACTGTTTAATTACTATCTGCTTCATTTTAGGCTCTTTATTCAACACTCTACTGTTTCTTCTCCTCTCTCACTTTTTGTTTGTTTGTATTTCTCTTTTTTGAACATACAAGATTATTCTAGTTTTGATATGGGAAAGTAATTGTCAAATAATCCATCCAACAATTTTTTTTATATATTTCTAAAATATGATAAAATTTTGACTGAATAAACATTTATAAAAAATTCCTGATAGAAAAACGAATATGTCTTTAATTCCGATCGTTTTAAAAAAAAAATCATTAAAGAAAATCATTATCAGATATGTACTACATGTTTTTGTCTTCAAACTATTTTACAAGAATACACAAACGAATTTAGCAAAAAAAAAACAATATCAGTTTCAAATTGTAAGTAGGTAAGGTCAGCCTAATACTTTATATGGCTCAACCTAATGCATTATTACATACGACCAAAACATTTTGAAAAAACAAAAAATATTATATATGGATAACTTCGGCTAAATGATAATTAATTCATTGCCATTGCGAGATTAGTGAATTGTAACATTGTAGATTTCTATATTATTATTTTATTTTTGTGGTTGTGACTTAATTTGGTTTGGAGGAGTCAATATAATTCGGTAGGTTCATGGAAAAAAAACGTGTATATTATTGCAGGTATATGTACTTATCAATTAGTAGTTCTTTAAGAACCAATTTATGATACTCTAGTAGGTCAAATAGAGTTTTTTGTTACTGTGTTTAGTAACTTTTTGTGATTGTTTTAGTAGTAGTTGAACCAAGTGACGTTGTTTATATTTCTCCACTCACTTCTTACGCAGGCAATGAATAAAAGTATCTGCAAAAGACAAACTTATTTGTTATAAATTGGTCATCAAAGTTATCAACTGGCTTCAAAAAATTCAGTTTATTCAAATTTATATAAATAAATCATTGACCTGTATACTGATGTATGGGATATTAATAGTATGGCCATATCATAAATTTGATCACAACCTTAGGAAATTGAACTAGCCTTCTTAGGGCTCATACTGTAATATTGGGCCAGAAATCAAACCTGATGGGCCGGAAAACAAATTATAAAGTTACGTTATAGGGTTTGCAAAATGAGTCACTAAATGTCCGCCTTTTGGGCTGGATATGTTATCTGTATTTTAAGGCCGAAACTGTAAACACTTTTTCTTTTTTCTTTTATTTTTTGTGGACAAACGCTCGTTTATAAACAATAAACCAAAAAATCTTAAAATCCAAAATATGATATAAACTGGATTTAGTAACCAGAATAGGAATTAGAATAGAGAAAAGGAAAAAATTTTAAATATTTAATTGATCATTTCTTCAATAATTTCATACACAATGTTGAATTTATATAATTCACAATAACCAAAAAACCCTAATTTAGTAATCAACTCTAAATAATTTGGGTTTGTACGGAAGCAAGAAATGACGTCGTGATTTAGTGGGAGTATATCAATCCAAGTCCGCTTTTTTTTTTTTTATATCTATAGAATATTCCGAACATTCTTAGTACTGTTAAATCAACCACAACAAAAATACGATCATTTAACATATTGAACTGATTAATATAAATATTTGTTTAAATATATAATAATATTTTTTTTGAAAAGTGTGTTTCTAATATTTTATATATTGTTTAAATACAAAAAAAATTTAGAAAATGTGAAACGAAAATCTTAATTATTATTTAATTAATAGATTAAATGGTAATTTATCTTCTCAACACATCAACTATTCACTGGAATGTTGAACATTGATCCCATGTTTGAGTAGGTTTTTTTTGTTGTAGCAAATTTTTTTTTTTTTTCATTTTAAAAGAAAAAAAAATGTTTCCGTGGAATAGAGGAAATTCCTTTTTTCCATATAACTCCTCTTATCGACCATATCATTTCTCTTTAATAAATATGAATCATAATAAACCCAAAAAACGAAAAGAAAAGATTTTTTTGAAGCTTGGTGATGAAACAGGCTGTCACGCTTGGTGGTCAAAACACGTGGCACAGTGAGACACGTTGATTCCGATATGGACCACAAAATCCCACGTGGCTGTGGCCATACCTTGCCGGGTTTTGACGTGGACCAATCCCAATTGAGCTGTGTTTTGTGTGTTTTATAGGACCATTTTTTTATGTAGGTATGAATTGTGACCAAGTCTAAAAGTCATCCACATAAAGTCATAAACACATGAACATTAAATAATCCACGTAATAAGTTTCATTCTATATAAAAATAAACCATTTGTTCGTGTTCAAAGTTCAAACTACTACATAAAATTTACTTAGTTCGTTTTAATGGAATTTGTTATCCTAATAAGATAACAAATGAAGATTAGTACAGTACGTATGTTCTAAGTTTAATCTACTAAAAAGTAGCACTGAAGGACATGTAATCATCAAAATTCAAACTCCACATAATAATATATTATTGAATGTAATAATCTAGTCACAAAATATGGGAGAATCAACAAATTGTTTTTCTTTTATTTGCTTAAACATGCAACTTGGCCAAAATATTGAGCATTAATACAGAGGATGCATAGTTTGTTATCGAACTTTGAGTCTGTTCTCTTTCAATAGGTTACGCCTAAATTAAATTCGATAGCTAGAGATATCTTAGATAGTATCACAAGAGATAGGAGGTTTCAAAGATACATTGCATTAGGAGGTCCATTATAATTACACAATAGATTACAACAGAAAGCATTTGGTAGCATCTAAAATCTCCTTGAGCTTGGTGTGGTTGGTTTTTTCAATTAGTTTGATGCATAGTGGATTGTCCTATGTTTTGATACATTCTATTTTATGTCCTTTCCTTATTTAAATAAAACCAGATGCTTAACGACGGTGCTAATGATTCAATTTTTTTCATGGTTATATTGTTTTTGTTTTTCGGGTCAAAGAAAGGATTTTACCAAAATAATTTGGGAGTTAACCGGCATATACAAGGACAGATTTTGCTAGAAATCAACTTCGATATTAGCCAATCAAGATGTCTTATAGAATTTTGTAGATCTCTGTGAGGTAGTTGTTTAGAGTGATTAGTCGAATCAATTTTTAAGAGTCTAAGGCTAGACGGATCTTTCGATGTCCATGGTTTGATGTGCGCTGGAGTGTTTCTTGGATGGTTAACGCCTCTGCCATGATAGGTGCATATGTCATGGGTGGTTGCAATTCACGGTTATCTTTAAGTTAACTATCAGATTTTATTATCAGTAACTCATTCGATTATAATTTAATCGCGAGGTCGACCTAGTCATGCATAAAATACATGGTTTAGATATATGATCATCTCTAAACATGTATATATATTTTTAAGAAATATCAGAGATATAACCCTACATAAATTATAGTGGTGTAAATTATGTGTTTTAGTTAAGTGTCTTTTTATGTGTTAATATATATACAAAAACATCATAACAAAATGGATACAAAAGGGTCAAGATATCTAAAAGTCTATAACCAAATGGTCCTAGCTAGTTATTGGTGTTATATGAATCTAGATAAGGACATAAATTTTGAATTCGTAGAGATAATACAATTTTTTTTTTTACTATGTAACCAAAAAAAAAAAGTTTCTAAGATAAATAAATGCAGTGATAAGATTGAAAAAGGTAGAAGTAGGAGACCATGAGAATGTTGGTCCCTTTGGACCTTCACAGATAATATTTTTATTGCTTCTTTTGTTTTCTTCATTTGATCCAATGCTTTGCTTTATTTAACCAACTTTTTTTTCCCAATGTCACAACCACTAAATGTTACCTTCGCGCTTGATATTCTTGAAACCAATTTGATGTATTTCGTTTTTATGTATACTGATGGCTAAATAATTGTCAATTGTCATTTTCTATACAGTCTTTGAGTCTTACATAGTTACAGCTTACATGTACTGTCTATATAGTAGTCATAGTCATGTTGTACCACATGAATCAACTCGCTGAGATGTTGAAATTTTAGTATAACCAAAATACAAAAGATAAAAACAAAAACGTTTTATAAGATAAAAGTCTAAGCTTATCAAAACTAGATATAATGCAATATTACCTAGTAATATATAGATAGAAAATTGAATTCAACTCCAAGTTAAAAGTCATAAAATTTGTTGTGTTGTACTACAAGATCCATGTTCGACTCTCTAGCACTCTTCGTAAGGACCTTTATGTACGTAATTCCTACAAATAATTAAGTAACTTCTTTTCGCTACATTTAGCTTTGTTTCTTTGTCACAAATATCTACAGTCGTTGTCTCTAACAACCAATTCATGGCTCTAAAAATAATTTTTCTTTCTTTCGTAAGTATCCAAATTTTGTAGCCAATGAAACAAGGAAGAGTATAAGAAAGGCCAAATTAAATAATAAGCCGTGTGTCTCTATGTCTCTATTAATAAATGCACACATCAATATGACTATATCTATATATATGTGGTTGCTCGCTGGAGAAAATCAGATCGGTTAGAGCTTAGCATCATTAGGTGAGGATTTTCCAAATCATATATCGAAATTAAAAAATAATTACTTATTAATTTAAACTCCATGCCTAATGCCTTATCATTCATTGTACATGCATTTTCTTTCTGATTAGGTCTGCATCAGTATTAAGTTTCACACATTTGTTAAATGTGGTTGTTATCAAATGTTGCTAGCTCGACTGACTAAAAAAAATACGAATGGCGAAGTTTAAAATTCGTATGATTGAGTGATATTTGGAAAGAGATCATTAAATTTTGTTTTAACAACCACACACACGTTTAGAAATCATATGAAAGTTCCAAAATTAATTGTTCAATTTGGAGAGAAATCATAGGAAGATCGTGTTCGAAGTTCAACAAACATTTCCAGTATAATGTCGAGCGTCGGCCATTGATTTGGTTTCTGAATAATTTTCACTAGCTCCAATCAATCCATTTGGAAACAAAAATAATGTATCTTTTGCTCAAGTATGATGATCATTCCCTATATAAGAGTCTAATTCTGAGTGGAGCGGAAAAAGACTTCTCCTAGTTCCAAAGAGATCATTATTATATTCTGTAATTTTTTTAAAAAATTATGAGATATGCAAGTATCAGTCTATGATTTTTTAGTCATAAAATTAAAATAAGAGGCAATAAACACTCCTACAATGATGCTCAATACACACCAAAATGTACACATTTATAAAGAGACTTATAAGTAATATATATAGGTAGGATTAAGAAAATCGAGTTTGTATATGTTTAGAGTCTTAATCGAAGTTGTAAAGGATCATTACATTAATTGCCAAATGATCTTAAATTGAATATTCCTAAAATTTAACATTATGTGATTATCCAATGAGTATACTTGTATTTTCAAAACATGTTTATGACCAAAATATTTCTTAATTAAGCTATTATTACAAATCAACACAAGACAACTCTCTAATGACCTAATTCAGATTTGTTGTATCTTCACTTTGATATCAACACATAAATTATGGCAGACACCTTACGTTCCGTTGTCGAGTCGATCTTCAAAGATACAATCGCAAACATTAATCTAGTGCTTTGTCTTCTTCCTGGAACATAGCACGGTTACTGATAACTACTTGATCATAAGATTTAGGTGGGAATCTTTACATTAATAGTCTTATTCCAAATCCAAAAAATCCTTTAAAATGTGACTTTTTTTGGTAGTGAACAAAACTATTAAAAAAACATGTCATGATGTCTAGATTTTGATAGTTTCCATGCACAGACATGACATACGTTACACATCTACATACATGTTTTGTATTAAAAACACAAATAAATGCGCAATACCCCAAAGGCAAACCTAAAAACAAGTAGTGAGTTTGTGGTCACACGCACCAATATTAGACCCAAAAACATTCTTAGCTTGCAAAAAAATAACAGTGCTTAAAAGGTGATAATAAAAACAAAATAAAAAGCGAGAAAAAAATATAAAAATCAATTAAGAAAAAAAAAAGATAAGATAAGATAATAATTAAATTGAAATAAAGAAGAAAGGAACAATTTGATTGACATCAAAAGGACAAGAAATGGAATAAGAAGGGACCATCGATGCCATTTTCACAACTCCCTTTGTGGTCTCACTCTCCCATTACCCATGAAAAACATCAAATTTATTTGTTTCTTTCTCATCAACTTTATTATAAATTATAATCATATAGTTATGTGTATATATTAAAATATCAAGTCGAAGCATAGTTAGAAATAAAAAGAATTTTTCATCTAGTTTCCTCTTTTTACCATGTCCATTCTCAATCATGACATGATTTTGATTCCCATTTGAAAAGAACATGAACAAAACAAAGATGTAGAACTTTACGTTCTAACTATGATTTTATTTATTTATTTTTCATTTTATATTATGGTTATTCTTTTCATGTAATTAAAAGACTTTTCGTTTTGCAGAACTTTTTTCAGTTCTGTCCCATTTATCATCTATATCATTTCAAACATTACAATGTATGATGGTTAATGGATGTAAAATCATACGATATATTGACAAAGAGAATAAACCAAACCTACGTGGATATTGAGCATATACCATGAGTCGTCGTTGTAAAAAACTTTTAACTAAGTAAGACTTGTTTTTCGTCAGAAAAAATGGTGGGTGTATATCTTCTAAATTGATCACTATAGAAACATTTTAAAGTGATAAAATATCCCAACGGGGATTAATTCTGACTTTAAATTATGACTTCTCGGATTAAAAAAAAGTTTCACAAGAATATGTCTTGTGAGTTATAAATTTCAACAATAAGCATATTACATATAGATAAGTATTCTGTTTTTAATGATTAAGACCCCCTAATCAAATCAAGCACAAGAAAATCGAGATTAAGATGAATGTTTATAATGCACAGGTCCGGTTCTAGGCTAAAACCCAAGAAACACAAACTTTAGGTGCTACATTTTTAATAGAATTTGGGACATCATAATTGAACAAATCATTAATTGTGGTCTAATGATTTTGTTATATTTGATTGTAAATCAATCAGGATTCGAATAATATTGATGACATATATTTTTTTTTCTTTAGACAGTTAAATGTTTTGATATTTGTTGGGTTGGCCCTGATGCATGTGAGGTCAAGAAGCAAGAAACGTGTATAGAGATAAACATAATAAATTGTAGAACATTAATAAAGATTATGAAGGTTGGCCATTGAGAGATTGAAGATATTAGAAAGCAAAGCAAAGCAAATATGAACCATTACAAGTTGGCTTTGGTGGGTAAAGGAGTATAAATGCCTAAAGAAGAAGATCCTCTCCTCTACACACGTGCGAAAAAGGAAGGTTCGGCACGTAACAAATGGTTGTGCATGCGTGTGAATGGAGGGTGGGATTCACGTGAGAGATTCACCCGAAACACACAAAATTTTAAGAAAATTCATACATCGATCGAACAAATTTTATTTCAGCAAAATTGAAAAAGAGAACCATTTTTTTTTTCTTTCAAGAAAGCAGAAAAATAAAAACGTATTAAAAGGAGAAAGATATATTGGTTGGAGGGAAGAAGGTTGAGATATCAATTGTCATTCTTGGTTTGTAGTTGGAACCTAGAAATAAATTTGTAACTAAAATATATAAAGAAAACCATAAAACGTAGTTTATGAACCTTTTTAATTTTATTATTTCCTTCTTTTTTTTGTTTATTATTTATGGTATATAAAAATAAAAAATACATGGTCATTTCATTTTGATATATAGCACTATCGAGGAATGGTTCAGATTATTAATATATGTTAACGAGTAGTAAAAGTTAAACCAGAATTAGCCTGCTAATGTGATTATGACATAATAGATTCCAACATATATAGTGTCACAACAGACAAAGTTTGATGTATAAATTATATAAGTGGACTTACACTTTTGCTTTCGAGAAATCCATTAATTATTTATCCCATTATGGACTTACAACCTTCATTGTGATATCCAATATTTCTCTAACCGTTTGTGGGATATGCACGCCATTTCGAATTTGGGAATGTTATAAGTAATAAGGCTTAGTCACACAATACAACACAATCTTAGTTTAAGAAAAAGAAAAAGAAATTCTCAATATCGATATTAACTAGCTAAGTAAATAAAGGTTAAACTTCATCTTGGTGATCTACGAGGTTACTAATGAAATCCTTAAAATTGTTATCCATCGGACACAACTCCTGTCGTAAAAGTATATTATGAATAAGAAAAAACATACAACATAACTCAATCTCAAAACTGTTGAACCAAAAAGAAAGACAGTTATGTGTCGATTTCAATGGTTTTCTAGATTATTATCATTGTGAGCACTTGATTTCTCATCTTTCTTCCTCCTACCTTTCGCACGTACCAAAACAACACGTCTCACGCGTGCGAGATTTCATCTTCCAGAAAAATGTAAAGACTAATTTTCACTACATTATATCCTCCAAGCATCTCTACTTACATCGTACTCGAACTTCAAGTAGCAAACTATCTATGCTTTCAAAAATCAATGGTCCGAACAAAAATTAGGTGGAATATTTACATTTGATAACTTTTGCCTTTTCTTGCATGGTAACTATTAGCTTATGTTAAAGACATATATTAGTTATTGCTTATATTTTATTGTATATTTTTTTTTTAAAAAAATTAAAAATTAAATAGATCAGAATCGATCGGATATTCATGGAAATTTGGATACTAGATAAATAGATCAGAATCGATCGGATATTCATAAATAGATCAGAATCGATCGGATATTCATGGAAATTTCGAATCCGTTTGGATAACAAAATTCATTATCCATCTAAAACAAATCAGATAACAAAAAATAGAAAAATTCAAATATTTGATCCGTGCCAACTTCTAAGAACTATGAAGTCGGACAAGCTAATTTTGCACATTTTTATACATTACATAATTGACCCTATGTCGTGTGGTATTATTATGTGATCATTAAAAAACAAGCTTATTAATATGTAACTATAAATCGTCATTTCTAAGAAAAAGTCGATTGTGAGTGACTAAGTTGTTGTTAGAACTTAGAATCAATTGATTATGACGCACTCATTTGCTTTGGTAAAGTGATTATGACATCTAATCTCGGTAGTAATTGATTTTTAGAACGAGAAAATTTCTTAAATAAACAAAAAATCATCTTTGTTATATGACTGTTGTACCAAAAATAATTTATAGCATTCCTCGTTAAAGTCACACATTTAAGTACGTAGCTTTCAAATTATGTTAAAAACTTTATTGGGTTTAAAATTGATATTTTAAGGTCTAACCTTGGGTAATGCATATGTGGAGTGAGAACCTACGCACCAACAACAATTACAGGTTTTTTGAATGGACATAATTGACCCTGTCTGAGAGACACCCCAGCGTAATCAGAGAAATGACAGACGAGGGTATCTTAGTCAATATATTCATGGCTATATCATAATAATATTATTGTTTATCTTGAAAGAAAAAAAAGAAAAGTATTATTGTTGTTTTTTGGGATTTTATTTTTCCTCACGACATTATAACTATTTAATATTTATGGTGGTGGTTCGTATCATTGAGATATGACCTTGTACTCACCTCTTTTTTTTCTTTTTAATTCTTTTAGTTTGCGTTTTAAATTAATTTCCAAAATTAACATCTTAAAATTGTTGATGGCAGCCGACATTTTCGTGAAAATAAATATACCTATAAATCCTATCCTATTAACTTTACCTCTTTTCATATAGTTTACAAAAAATCATTAGTTAAAATAAATAAATAAAAATAAATAACCAAAACATATTTAAAAAACTAGCAATTTTATTCCAACAAACAAAAAAAACGAAATGGTAAAGTATCCATTTCAAAAGCTTAATTAGAGATGATATAATAACAAAGAGATTATATATATTAGATAAATGAATTTCGATCCGAGATTATATTACATGTTCTGAATCCAAAAAACGTATATAGGTTTTGGTCCAAGATTATATTACATGTTCGGATTATATTACATGTTCTGAATCCGAAGAGATGTATAAATTTCGGTCCGAATCTCGTAGTTAATAATAATAATAAAAAAAAAACAAGAAAACAAACTAAGAAAGAAGATTGGTGGGCTAAAAAGGGAGGGTGAAGATTGAAGAAGAAAGAAGAGTGACTTCTCTCTCTTTCATAATTTTTTTTTTTTTTTTGCTTCTCTTCCTTTCCCTTTGGGAAGAGACTTCTTCTACTAGCTTATATTATTTTAAAAGAAACTCTTAGTAACAAAGCTAAAACAAGAAAAGGAGAGTCCAGAAAAAGAAAGCCAGAGAGAGAGAGAGAGAGCAAGAAGAAAACGATACCTAAGTGTTCAATCATCTTCTTCTCTTTGCAACAAACTCCAAAGGTAATATACTATACTATTAGCTTTCTCTATCTCTTCTTCTTCTTTTGATCTCTCTTTTGCTTACTTATGTGTTTGTATCATGAAAAAAGAAAAAAAAACATCATAAGACCTAGTTAGTTGACTCTCTCTTTTTTGAGTCTATGTTTTGAAAATTCTTTTGTCTAAATTATTACAGGATCCAAGAAAAGAGAGATTCAATATATTTTTATATATATGATGATGATGATGAAGAAGAAGATTAATGAAAGGTTGATATGGGAATAGCTAAGGCTTGTTCTACTACTACTACTACAACAACAATTTTCTTGAAGAGTCTTGATAATAATTCTATGTCCCACGATTATCATCATCAACAACATCAAGAAGGAATCTTTAGCTTCTCTAATGGATTCAACCAATCAGATTCTACCAATCTAACAAAGCAAGAACATCATCAAAGAGTAGAGATGGATGAAGAGTCTTCAGTCGCCGGAAGTGGGATTCCGGTCTACGAAACCGCCGGAATGTTATCAGAAATGTTTAATTTCCCCGGTGGAGGAGCAGGAGGAGATCTTGATCACAACCACAACCACAACCAATCTTTCCGGTCAAATAGAGAGTTACTTGAGCAACAACATCAGAATATTCCGGCGGATTCCGCCGCCGCCATGCAGTTGTTCTTGATGAATCCACCACAACAACCACCGTCTCCGGGATCAACAACCACCACAAGAAGCCACCACAACAATAACTCATCAACACTTCACATGTTACTACCAACAAACACATCTCAAGACTTCAACAACATGTCTATGCATCATCATCATCATCAGCTTCCACATCAGCATCAACAACAGATGACGTGGCAATCCGATCATCATCCTCATCATCATACTCATAATCAGAATAGCCAAGGCTTGTCTTTATCACTCTCATCATCTTTAGAAGCAGCAGCAGCAAAAGCTGAAGAGTATAGAAACATTTACTATGGAAGTAACTCTTCTACATCATCATCATCTCATCAACAACAACAATACAATAATCATCAGTTCAAGACTCTTCTTGCTAATAATAATCCCTCTACTCATAATAATCCTCATCAAGTCTTGAACCAATTCCGATCATCTCCCGTGGCCGCTGCTGCGGTGGCTTCTTCTTCCTCTTCCATTGGAGCTATCAACATCTTGAGAAACTCGAGGTATGCAACCGCTGCTCAAGAGTTGTTGGAAGAGTTTTGTAGCGTTGGAAGAGGATTTTTCAAGAAAAGCAAAGTTAGGAATAGCTCAAACCCTAACACTAGCGGCGGTGGAGGAGGCGGAGGCTCTCCGTCGTCCTCCGCCGGAGGAATCAAGGATCATCCTCCTTTGTCAGCTTCTGATCGGATTGAGCATCAAAGAAGGAAAGTTAAGTTACTCACCATGCTTGAAGAGGTATGTTAAAAATGTTACTTATTCTCATTTTCATTTTTTACTTTCTTCACACGTTTTTACGTAAATTTTTTTTTATCAAATTTATATATTGTTCTAGTCAAAATACGCCATTGATTCAAAAAGAAAATTTCTCGATGAATTTTTTTAATTAATTGGTAACATTTTGATTGTTTTGGTAGTGTCTTAATCTTACGCAATCCTAGCTATAGCTATACCATACTTTATTTATATAAATTATCATCATTGTGTTCGTGTGACGGTCGTATTGAATATTTTGATGCTTAGTGTTTGGTGAAATCGATTAATCAAAACAGAAAATGCAATTAAAATAATTAACAATTAATTCAAAATTGGCGTTTCCTTGTTCATATAAGCTACTCACCTTACGTAACAAAGCTAGAACTTGACGTTACTTAATTGTTTAATCATAATTAAAATATATTCATTTTTTAGTTGACTTATTTTATGCTCGATCGATGATACGATAAAACAAAAAAAACTTTTGAAGAATATTCTCTGGTCCTTATTAATCTGTGTATGATATGATATATAATATGTTATGTTGGTTTGAACGTACCTTATTAATCTGATTAATTGGTAATTTCATTAGATGAGACTCGTATAAAAAGTATACGTCCTCGTGATAAAATCTTTATACTAATATTAATCTCGTGAATATATAACACACACACGAGTCAACAATTAAATGAAAGGAAAGGCAAATATGAAACATTAATGAAATCGTATAATGTATAGTTTTTGTTTTTGTTTTTTGTTGGCAGGTGGACCGACGTTACAACCATTATTGCGAGCAAATGCAGATGGTTATGAACTCTTTCGACATAATAATGGGCCATGGTGCGGCGTTACCATACACCGCACTGGCTCAAAAGGCTATGTCAAGACATTTTCGATGTCTCAAAGACGCGGTCGCAGCTCAGCTTAAACAGAGCTGCGAACTGTTGGGAGATAAAGATGCGGCTGGAGGAGTCTCTTCTTCGGGATTAACTAAAGGAGAGACTCCGCGTTTGCGTTTGTTAGAACAAAGTTTGCGTCAACAACGTGCGTTTCATCAAATGGGTATGATGGAACAAGAAGCTTGGCGACCACAACGTGGTTTGCCTGAACGCTCCGTTAATATCCTTAGAGCTTGGCTCTTTGAACATTTTCTCCACCCGTAAGTACACTCCAATTTCTTTATAATTAAAAAAATTGTTATATTTTTCATCACTGCTTTTTCTGAAGTTTTGTGACAGTAGAATTTTTGCTATTTTATTGATAGTGAGAGTTATCGAAAAAATGGAAATAAAGCAAAAGACTATACTGTTATGTGTGTACTATTTTTCACCTCTCTGTCAATTGCTTTATGAGTAAAAACAAAACATTAAAGAAAGAAAAAAATACTGAATGTATGTAATGTAATCATCAGCTTTTCTTTTGTCTCTTAGATTCTCACGCCCTTGTTAGGAAAAAGAAGAGAAAGTTTGTACTTTTTCATGCATCTATACTTGATTGTGTATGTTTGTATTGTAATATATAAAGAGAATTAAAATTTATTAGAAATTTGAGTTTAGGGCAAAGAAAGAGAGAGTGATGTCATTTTCTGGTCTCTTTCTCAGGTATCCAAGCGATGCTGATAAGCACCTCTTGGCTCGTCAGACTGGTTTATCCAGAAATCAGGTCAGTCCATACAATATACATATTTTATTTACATATAGGCTTTCACACTATATAACAAATATATATATTCATCATTAATCAAACTTGGCTATTTTTGGCCAAGTTGTGTAAAATAGCCAAGTTGTGTGTGTTGAGTATTTTAGTCTTGACAAATGATGGTAGATATTACATTTTGGACTACAAATGAGTTTTTAACCCTTGTAGTAACATGTTTCAGGATTAGTCCATTTTAACACATAGAAAACAGGTCCATATAATAATATAGTTATAATGAAGGTATTATTGATTTTAGTAAACTAAGGTGATTTTGGTATAGTACTTTCAAAGGGAAAGATTATCTATACCTACATTAACAATTTATAGCATTTGATAATTTTCTTATATGCTTTTAACATAAACATAAACATAAACATAAACTAGTGTTCAAGAGTATTTAACCAAGAGGAGGATCAAAAAACCAAAATTACATTTGATGAGAAAATAAATTAAGAAGACACCATATATGTAATGAGTAACTAACTAGTAACTAGCATGGAGCATTTGATAATTTTCATATATGCATAATATAAACATTAAGAAGTTATTTAAGAGTTATTAACCAAGAGAAAGATCAAGAAACCAAAATTACATTTGTTGAGATAAAGAAATTAAGAAGACACCATATATTTGTAATGAGTAACACTAGCTTGAGATAACTAGCTTGAGATGACTATGTTGTGCATGGTTTTTGTATCTTTCTTTTGTTATTTTACTTTGTGATATGACAGAGTAAAACCACATGTGTTTTGCCTTCCACTCACTCACTCACTATTAACTTTTCTTGGTATTCGATTCAAAATTACTATATATTATACACACCTACACACAAAACATTAGAGAGAGAAGGAAAGAGATCGACATTAAAGACTCAAAAAAGGGACCATCTCTTGCACAAGTACATCAAAGTTTGCAGCTTTCAATTATCCCAAAGATTAAAAAACACTCAATTTCTTGCATTTTTATACATTAAATAACCAAATGACAAATTTTGTTTTTGGTTCTCATTTACAATAATAATTTTGTCTTTTCAGGTGTCAAATTGGTTCATTAATGCTAGGGTTCGATTATGGAAACCAATGGTTGAAGAAATGTATCAACAAGAATCAAAAGAAAGAGATCAAGAAGATAATAATAATAATAATAATCAAGAAGATGATGATCAAGATCAATATAATCAAGAAACAAGAAACAACAAGAACAACGACAAGAGCACAAAATCCAACAACAATGAAAGCAACTTCACTGTCGTCGTTCGGACCACAACTTCACAAACTCCAATACTATCATCAAACGCAGAAGGTGCAGCAACAGGCCACAGTCTAAAACCATCCGACATCAATGCTTACGACAACGACCCTTCATCATCATCACTTCTACCACCTCCTCCTGCCGCCGACGACTTGATGACCACTCGTTACGGCGGTGCAACGGCTGCGTATGCCACGTGTCAACAAGGTATTGGTGGGTTTGAGGAAGGTGATAATATGGATGGTGTTAATGTGATTAGGTTTGGGACAAACCCTACGACGGGTGACGTATCACTCACGCTTGGTTTGAGACACTCTGGCAATATTCCTGATAAGGATTCGTCTACTTTTTGTGTTAGAGAGTTTGGGAGTTTTTAGTTTGGCATTTTGTTTCACTCCAATTTAATTAATTAATTATAAATCAACTTTATAGTTTTTTTTTTCTTCTTTTTTTTTTTTGGATATACACAAGAAAAAATCTAGTTCATTTTTAGCCTGTACAACTTGTTGCATGTTTTCTAGACTTAAATTATTGATTATCTAATTTATCAAGATTTCGTTTTTTTCATAATCTTCTTGATTTGTTATGTATTTATCTTAAATACTCGTTTTTCATAATTAATAAAAAAAATTAAGTGCTATTGAAAAATTAAAACATAATTAGACAGATTAGTGATTCAAAGATATATAGGTTGGCTGAAATGTAATGTTGATGGTACATGCATGGGTAAAGGACTCTAACCGTTATGGAGTGGGATGGGTATTAAGAGATATCATGATGGGAGGGTATTATGGATGGGAGCAGGGGCGGATCTATGCATAAAAAATGGGGGCACGTGTACCCGTAATTTTCGTAATAATGATTATTTTTGTAATGAAAACCAAAGAACATTCTATAGATCAGATGGATTTAGGCTTGTTGTGCCACCTCAATGTCCTAGGTTGGGCTATTGCCAAAGCTGGAGTTTGTGCTTGAGATGGGCAGTATTAAGAACTTCAGCTTTGGTGTATCCAAGGATCATTTTCGAAACATATATACTCTACGACCCTTGTTAAAGCAGTAGCAAATGAAGAACATATTCCATTGATCAGACCTATTTCTAAGTTATTTTCTGTTATGCCAGACTGGATAAAAAATGATGATGCGGTAGATAAACCGATGTAAAGCATTTGGAGTGAATGAATGTATTGTTATCGAGGTAAAACAAAAAATGAAGCAGAAACGGCATTTCAAGGCAAGGAAGCTTTTTGTTATGCGCTCGAGAAAAAACAAGAACCCTTAATTTAATAAAATCAAATACAATCTAAATAGTTGATTAAGAGATGCTGAAAGATTACAACACTACAAAATTTATATGGAAAATGAAATCTGAAATAGAACAAACATTGCAGATTTAAGCAACTTCTTCACTGTCCGAGAGCAAACAGTCTTGTATTTTCTCCCTGAAAAGATAATATAAAAAACAAACATCATATACTACTGTCTAACCAAAGAGCCTAAGATAATGAGATAAGTTTTAAGGTAACTCACCTCAGATAAGTTTGATTGTCAAACTTCTGATTCTTCACTTTGGAAACCATGTGATGTGGTAGAAATGAACTGAAATGCTCAAGGGAAGATCGGTCTTGTGGAAGTATTTGAAACCGGCAACTTGAACAGCAAGCAGCGTAAAGGGCTTCAGGTTCATGGCATTCTTCAAAAGTATTCAAATCTGATGAGTCTGATCCATTTAAAGGGCCGTTGCAGATAGGACAGAAGGCTTCAGTAGTCATGGAACCGTCGTATTTGAGATTGAACTTCTTTAGACGCCTTTGAGTGGCTAAAGGAACATTCGAGTCATCTGTTTCAGGGATTTTGTTAAAATGAAATGGAGTAAGCTTTGCAGCTGTCCGTACAATTGTGCATTCACGAGAGGGATTTTCTTCCTGCTCAAACGAGATATATAACCGAAAGACTCATGAATCAGCAACGATAAATTCACAACATGCACTACAAGAAATGTAAAAGATAAAACTCACCTGCAACAGAGCAACAAATGAAGACACTAAGTCATTGATCCCGGATTGAGGATGACGAGCTAACTCCAGAGTCTTTAGACTGTCTTGGCCATAACGCGTTTGATATCATTCAACAATTGAACAGATAATATCAAGAATAATGGAAATACAATATGGACAATGGCAGTGAATATACGAACCTATCCAAATGGCAGAGTCTTTTTATTTCCTGCCAAACACAATCTCTAAGTGGAAGCACAACAGGAACGTTCCATCTCGCATCAACATGCTGAATATCTGCTGATAGTGAATAACCTCGTCCCTGTCTCAAGAAAAAGGCAATTCAAATCACAACTGATACGTCGTAGTCTTAATGGAATCTCCAAACAAAGAAACATATAAATAATGTATACTTAAATATAAAACTTTACAACAGAACATCGATTTTTACAGACGAAACTGGTCAGAACCTAAATATCCGAAATATCTACATTCTTTGATGTACCATTGTATTCCCTTTCAAGCATGAAAATCTCACTCTACAAAGCAATCTATAGAAAATAAACCAGAGAAAAGACGAGTTTAATCAGGGCTAGTAAGCAACATACCTTGACAGTGGCCGTAAGAACATGGGAAGCGAGTCTCGACGTGCATGATCCTAACACTAATCTGTTGTACCCATTCTCAGCGGCAATCTACAAAGGATTATCAAGCAACATCAATAAAAAGACATTTCCAGGACTCGTTTTTTAATTCCGAATAGACACAAATCAATATAATAGTCAAACCTTCTGCAACGACAACATCCTCAGATACAACACAAGGTCTTCTTTTCCAGTTTCATCACTAACAGAATCCAACAGCTTTACAAGCTTATCCCGTGCTTCAAGAAAGTCAGAACCAAAGACACTTTCGATTGGAACAACATGGAAATCCTTAGCAGGTGAAGACAAACTCGTCACAATGGATCGAATCCACTCAACCGCACCAACCATTTCAGTCGAAAGAGCAGGATAAGCTACACTTTCATCCACAAACGCAACACCAACACCAAACACAGGTAAAGACCTATCTCGACTCGCTTCAAAATTCTTCAAAGCTTTGATTTGCAACTCATGCACAAATTGCAGAACAACCCTTAAAAACATCACACTCACTACATTTAAACAACAATCATCAAAAACATAACAACCAAAGAGAGATCGAAAACCAAAACCTCGAAGATGATCCACCAGAGAAAGCAACAAGAACATTATCAGAAGGAGTAATCATAGCATGAGAAGTAACAGCGAGACGGAACTTCCCATAGACATTACTCCGAAAACACTCGACGCAGAAACGTCCATCATCAGAGCCACCATCACCAAAAACCATAGGCTCATTACATTTACACTTAACACAAACACTCTCTACACCAACACTACCATTATCTTTCCTTCTATTTTCCTTCTCACAACCACCAGACTCACATCCAGATGAATTACAAGCCATAGCGAATTCTCAAAGCAGCTGAGACCGAAAAGACACAAACTTTAGATTCGGAATTGGAAAAAACAGAGGAGTAGTGACAAATTCAATACTATAAACATCTTAATTCATGTAAAAGCAATCATTTTTCCGCCATTCACGAGTTTAATTAGAGATTTATAGTCTAAATTCGATTTGTATGTAATCAAAATCAGAACTCGAGAAAAACCCTAAATCATAAGTTTATACAAACCCTAAATCAGAACAAGTGACTGATTGATTGATTACCAGATTTTGTGAAGAGAGATTCTTGAGCAGTCACTACGAAGACGACGAAGAGGTTGAAGAAGAAGAGGAGAAAACCACTGCCTGCCGTTTTAGGTAATGAGCCCAAAAACTGCATACCGTTTATTTAATGGGCCTAATATTTTCGGTATCTCAAAGCCTTTGGCCCACTATGATCTGAAGAAATAGTGATTATACACTACTACAAGAAAAAATGGTCATTGTTACTGTTTTTTTTTTGTCACAATGGTCGAATATTTGGTTACAATGTTCATTGTTACCCAATTGAGACCAATATAAAAACGTAATAATAAAGTGGTCATAATGTGATTTAGTCACAAAAAAGTAATAATAGTTTGTGACGATTTTAATAATAACAATTTGTGACGGTATTGATCGGTCACAAATGCGACACAAATGGTGATAGACAAAATTGTAATAAATTGGACACAGTTTGTGACAAAAAAATCGTCATCTAATTGTCATATTTTGCTACCAAATTTTAGTCACGGATCCGTTACAAAAAGTGACTAAAATAATGTCACATTTTATTATTAATATTTTGTCACAAATAAATGATTAATTCATTATAATTATTATTTATGTTAAATAAATAATTGTAATATAAACAATAAAGATGAGACCTAAACAAACGACATAACATTAATTAGAATACAAATATTCAAAACATAAAACAAAAAAAATTCAGAACAACCTACAACATAAACATTTTGAACACAAACTAAAAATTTAAATGTCTTCAAACTTAGGTGATGGTGAAGGTCTCGTGGATTTGATGGTCTTGATGTGGAGTTGATGGTCTTGATGTGGAACTACTCATCTCGACTTGCTCATGTGTCTCCATAGATACAAGATATAAAAGAACTCTCTTCTACATTGTCTTTTTCTTTTTCTTCAGTCCGACAAATGAACTCTCCATACCATGAAATAAAATAAAATGAAGTTGAAGCTAACTAATTATCGAAAACAGTTAAAAGTTGCTATGGTTAATTATCATTCTACCTTAAAATGAATTTTTTTCCCAGTATCTTTCATTTCTTGTTCTGAACAGCTCTTCTTCTCCTTATAATCTCGCTGACTTTAAATTTCCTGTAAAAACACAAAAACATAATATCTTAGCAAACATCACTTGGGTTTGGATTATCAAAACTTCTTTGACACAATATCAAGTTTTTCTTGTAGTGTTAGTTTAATAGCTAAGGTTTTATTGATAGAATGGAATTCAGTTTGATGACTAAGTATGATTTCTACTACAGAGTAAACTTTAGTTTCTTCTGTTTTATATATAACATAACAATAACAAAATGAATGTACCTAATTTTCACATTCTAATTCTCATGTAGCTTATTTTGTATCTTATAGTTATGGACTTATGATGCCATAATAACTTACTATGATTTTATCCATTTTATTATTAAAATTTCCTTATATCATTCTTAAGATTATGAATTATAAAATCCAAATATACACAAGATTGAATTGAGATTTTTGAGTCAAAACATCAAATTAGAAAACAATTGATTGATTTACAAGATTATGTGAAAATAGTATTGTTGATATAAATGCTGGAGTCTCAATCTCCTAAGTGAAGAGGATAAAGGAAAATTAACATGCCCAAATGCTTCCGACCGTTGTAAAACTTAATGGTTGAATATAACAACAAATGCTTGTTTTTTTTTTTTTATATATACGGAATAATATTTTAGTGTTGTGAAAATTATATTGGAATTAGTAAACGCAAGATTAAAAATATATTTTATTAGCTAGAAGTAATAAGATTGTTATTAAAATGCAGTTAAAATGTTAAATAAATCATTATGAATTTTCAATATTAATTGGGCTACTTAAATCGAGTATACTTAACCCATATTGAAAAGAGGGGTTACTATGCTTAACTAAAGTAGATATGTATATTAACCAAGCTATCAACTTTAGGTTAGCAACCATTGTCTGGACAACAAGAATGAGACAAATCACTGTCCTCGAGAATACCACAAAAGATCATGGGTTGAGTCCATCCCCATTGGACATATTCTATCATTTTATTACAAAGCATAAAGATGAAATAGTGAATAAACAAAAAAGATTAAGGAAGTTAGTAATAGTAGCACTGTAGTACATAAACACACTATATTACAAAAAGGGTTTCTTTTAGGAAAAGTAGAAAATTGATATACACATTTTTCAAATGGGTAGTTTGGTAGAAAACAAAACTTTATGTCTCGTTTTTTTCCCTCCACTTTATTTGTTTTGTTTTTATGTGGAGATATTAGCAAAGCAAAAATGATTATGTCGAGGTCTCGAGGAGGACAATTAGGATACAACCCTACTTCTTTTCTTCATATTGGGCCAATGCACTTAGACTACTTCTTTTCTTGTTTGAGGAATCTTGTGATGGTAAGTAAGAAACAATTACATGGTATTCACAAATTTAACTATTTTTGTTTTACACCTTTTTACATATAAAATATCGTTCATGATCACTTTATAAATATCTGAAACGCTCATGTGATCTATTATTGAGATGAAGAACTTGATATTTAGTAAAGGACATATAATGAATTACATCATGGTGTATCAACAAATCATTAAAGCAATGAGTGTCAAGTATATCGACATGAAATAGTTGGTTCAACCGATTGAAATCAATTACTTCACTTGTGTCGGATCTAAAACTCTATACATTTGAAAATAATAGTATAAAAATATACAGGTGAATATACTATATTTAGAATATTAAAATGACAAACATCTATCTGGATGCCAAGGTTATGAATGGGATGATGGAAAAAGTGTAGAATGGATCAAATCGTTTTTACTATATATTTATTTTATCATTGATGTTTTACGAACAAAAGTGAGAAAAAACTATTTAAAAATTAGTTTTATTTTGATAGATACATTTAATCCATACTTTATCCACTTAATATGTTTGATCCGTTCGATCCATTTCATTTGACCCGCTATTCCATTCATAGCTTTAATTCAGGAGCAATGACTACAGAGAATCTTTCAATTTTTCTTAAGAAGAAAAAACAATAATTCTCATGCAAAAACCAGCTGGGATTTTAGAAAGAAGAGAGGTTTTGTTTTGTCAATCAAAGGGTATATAGAATTAGTAATAAATGGTGAAGACAGACGCATTAATAAACATTAACGTTCATGATATAAAATCGGCCAATGGCTACATCGTTGATGACTGTAAGCTCGATCAAACAGCTGGATTTCTTAGAACGAAGAGACTCTAATATTGGTTTGGTATTAATTTCTGGAAGTGGCTCTAATCTCAAAGTCTTTTACAAAAATGGTTATGATTTATACACACATTTTAAGAGTATAGTCTGTATAGAGATATTTATACACACATATTGCTTACAAGTTATGATTTATACACACATATTTATATATGATATGGGAACATAGCCTTATACAAGTTATACGAGTACATACGCAAGTCTTGTACCTATTTAAGTAATGCATGCAACAAACTGGTCCCTATTATGAAAGATGTGTGATTATCCATCACAACACATGGCATATACACTTG
>OVAP01000882.1:0-25090 GCA_900406295.1 Aurinia saxatilis
TGCGACGGATCTGCGACTAGAAGTTATTTGGTACACAAATTTTAAACGTTACCCACGAACTTACAGCTGAAACTACTTACCCTCGCAACCGCCTCACAAATTTGCGACGTATTTGCGTCTTGGTGTCGGTTCCTCGCAAATTTGTGACGCGGTTGCGTTGACTAGTTGTTCGACGCAGATACGTCGCTCACTGCTCACACAGTTCGCCCTTTACCTGGGTCCCGAAAATACGTCGCAATATTTGAGTCCTATTTGCGACGAAAGAGGATGTTTACGCAAAATCGTCGCAATGCCGTCGCAACTTAGCAACGGTATTGCGACGAAAATAAACGTCGCAGATTTGTGACGAATGTGCGATGATGTCTGGGATTACACGCAGATTCATCGCAAATGCCACGCCGATTTGCGAGGGAAACACGACGTCGCAAATTTCCCTCGCAAACGAGCTGTTTTCTTGTAGTGAATATATAATATCAATTAACATTTGATTGTTTTATATTGCACAATTCATAAATTATTAAATTAATGAAGGTTCATGTAAATATATTTAAATATTAAGATAAAACAAATTGATTGAAAGAAACAAAATATAATAATATCAGTTTTTTTTATATGTATCCATTCGTATATCAATATAATGTTAATACTATTTAGTTATATGCAACAAAGTGGGAAGGAAAAAAAACTTCAAAACTGAGGGAAAAAATATAACTAAAAATAAATGGAAAATGACTATAGAGACAATCAATCTCTTGAAGTCCTCGACGATATATATTGAACAAATTTAAATATGTCGAAAATGAAAAAAATTAATCTTTAAAATAACTACAAATATAAAAATGATTAGTACTATTTCAAATTTTCATGGTGCTAAAAAATAAACAATTATTTTAATTTCTAATAGGATATTAGACACCATATTTAAAGAAAATTAATTATCTTATCAAACACAAATGATAAACTATTGACTTAACCAAGAGTCATATCAATAAATATAGGAATTAAAATTATAAATAAACAAAAATCATGATCGCAAACTAAAACAATGATAAAAAAATGTAGCAAATTGATGTGGGGTAGATAAATAATTATTAAAATTTCTACTATATGAAATTTACGGTCATACAATACACTATGAAATAGTAAATTGTAAGGACTATGTATCATAAAAAAACTTAAAATAACATGAGAAAATATTCCAAAACTATACTACAATTACCAGAATATTTGTGGGATATTGTTATCTAAAGAACAAAATAAATGAAAAAGACAAAATAAACATATTTTGCGCGTAGCGCGGATCAACCCCTAGTTCTAGAAATAAAAGAAAAATGAGCGCAAACCAAAAGAAGGAGAGAAAATTGAAATAAGAAGAAAATATGTCAAAAGATTTGTTATTAGGCAATTTAACTATTCTCTCTCCTTTGTCAATTTGGGTATATTACATTCAAAATTGTAAACAGAAGCACAAAAAAAAAGAGTGTACGTATGATTAATTTCCATCAGTTTTAAAACTTATTTTTGAATTACGGTTTTTTCTTGAGAATAATATTTCAGTTATAATGTGTTCAACCCATTGCCAAAGTGGAAGCGCCGTTTCTTGGTCTGGTCCCAAAGGTACCGCTAACACGGGAATTGCGATAGCAATTGGGAACTAGTTCTATGGTTAGAATGTGTTTAAACATATAGATTGTCCTTCTCTTAATTGCAAATCCTACTTGTCCTGCTATCTCTACTAACCAATAGATCTTCTAACAATTGTAAAATTTTATAAAAGAGTACAATTTGCAATGAGAGAATCTGGTAATTGAGTTTTATGTGAAAAGTTTTGAACTTTATGCGAATTTGGAGAAACAGATAGATTAAACAGAGGTGTCGATTGGATAAAACTTTTTAATAGATTTTTGTTGTAGGCTTTTTGGGTATAGGGATTTTGTGCAATGTTGGCTATAAAATTATATCCAAGCTACTGGTGAATCGACTCAAGCCGCATCTGTCAAGTTTGATGTCTGAGAATCAAGCAGCTTTTATTCCGGGTAGGAATATTATGGATAACATTATTATTGCTCATGAGATGCTCCATTCCCTCAAGTCCAGGAAACGCTGGGCCAAGTCGTATATGGCTATCAAAACTGACATCACTAAGGCCTATGATCGTCTAGAATGGGGTTTTTTGCGAGATGCTATGCGACACATGGGGTTTTGTTCTCAATGGATTGACTTGATAATGTCATGTGTAGAATCTGTTTCCTTCTCTACTCTTGTCAATGGCACGCCGCAGGGTTATATTACACCATCGCGGGGAATCCGTCAGGGAGATCCCTTATCCCCATACTTATTTATTCTCTGTGCTGATGTCTTGAGTTTTCTCCTGTCCAAGGCACAGTCTGATAAATCTTTGCAAGGAATGAAAATCAGCTCCACGGGTCCAACCATTAGTCATTTGTTATTTGCTGACGATTCGTTGTTCTTTTGCCATGCGAATCACAGATCATGTACCACCATTAAACGTGTTCTGGCTGACTATGAACGTGTATCTGGCCAGGCAGTCAACTTACGTAAATCATCCATAACTTTTGGCTCTAAAGTAGACACTCGACGAAAGACACTCCTACGTCATAAGCTGGGTATTACTAATGATGGTGGTTTTGGGAAGTATCTTGGTTTGCCAGAACAATTTGGTCGTAAAAAGAAGGAACTTTTTCAGTATATCATTGATAAGGTCCACGACCGTACTACGGGCTGGTCTTTCAAATTCCTCTCTGATGCGGGTAAAGAAATACTTATTAAAACGGTGGCTACAGCACTCCCAGTCTACTCCATGAATTGTTGTAAGCTTCCTCTCGGTGTTTGTGATGAAATAACTCGAATACTTGCCCAGTTTTGGTGGCGTAAAAGTGGCACTAGTCGCTCAATGCATTGGTTTTCTTGGGAAAGATTGGGTTATTCAAAGCGAGATGGTGGTCTTGGTTTTCGTGATCTCTCTAGTTTTAATGTTGCCTTGCTCGGGAAACAGGCTTCGCGTATAATTCAACAACCTCAGAGTCTACTTCACCGTTTACTTAAAGGGCGTTATTTCCCTAACACATCAATGTTATTAGTACAATCGACAAAAAAAGCATCTTTTATGTGGAAGTCTATCTTGGAAGGCCGAGATATGTTAAGGGCAGGTATGCGGGTGTTGATTGGTAATGGTGAACTAACTGATATTTGGAATGATCCTTGGCTACCTACTGATCCTCCAAGAGCTCCCCTTCCGAAACATGGTGTCTTTACAGACCTTACAAGGGTTTCTGACCTCTTTGTTCCAAATACGCAAACTTGGAATTCCCACCTCCTTGATACACTATTTGTCCCTGAGGATACTGCACTCATTAGGCTGATTCATACAAGTTTGGAGAATGTTCCTGATGTTATCGGATGGCATTACACGGATGATGGTATATATACAGTGAAGTCTGGCTACTGGTTTACTACTCAACGATATCGTCCATTACAAGCACCAGCTCCATCAGGTTTCTTGCCCCATAAAAGAGTAATCTGGAAGCTTCCCATAACTCCTAAACTTCGCCATTTCTTATGGCGTCTCCTTTCCAATGCTATGCCTGTTGGAACCACTTTAAGAGCTCGTCATATAACTATGGATATTCAGTGTCGTCGTTGTTGTGAGGAAGATGAATCTATTGATCATCTCTTTTTTACATGTCGTTATGCTCAGGCTGTTTGGCGCTGCTCACCTGTCTCACATATCTTATCCGCTGCCACCTATGATGGTTTCACCACCTGTTTCCAGAAAATTTTAGATTGTGTTGCAAATCAAGACCTTCCTCTGGAAATTCGTCTTCTTCCAGTTTCTATATTATGGCGACTTTGGAAAAGTCGCAATATGCTGTATTATCAGAGACGGGATACCACATGGTTACAAGTTGTTCAACTTGCCATTGCAGAATCTATTGAATGGGCTACACTTGGGACAGAGTGCATACTAGATGCGAATTCTAGAAGATCAACTGTTTTGCCACGACTTTGTTGGAAGCCTCCTCCTCAGGATTACATTAAATGCAACTATGATTGCCAATTTAAACCTGCTACAGGACTATTTAAAACAGCCTGGGTCTTTCGGGATACTACAGGCTGTTTTCTGGGTGGTGGCCATGCTCTTGGGAACGCAGTCAATACATCTTTGGACGCCGAACTACAAGCTCTCAAGCGGGCAATGATTGAAGCTATTCACCAATGTTATACAAGAGTCATTTTTGAAGGGGATAATCAATCCATCCCACCGCTGCTTCATACGTCTAAGCTCAACTTTCAAAGTCATAATTGGATTAGGGATATTAAACTTCACGCTCTGGAGTTCACTGATGTGAAATTCCAATGGACATCTCGAGGAACCAATAAAGCTGCAGACATTCTTGCAAAGACGAAGCTACCACAACAACAAACATCTCAAATTTTTTATGTGGTTCCTCGTTGTATTTCAAATATCATACAATCTGATTACTTTGGTATAGCTTAATAAATATAAGATGTTAAAAAAAAAAAAAAAAAATTCTAAAAGTCTGACTGAAAAGGAAAAAGCTCCAATGACAGAGTTTTATTCAATGGATTCGACTATTGTGAACAGAGCTTGGGCTAAATGGGTTACGAGTAACGTCGGTTCTTCAGGGAATCCACTGAAGGCTGCTATTTTGTTTAACTATGATCCTACAGCACCTTCTCGTCTCTTATCAACAATAGCTGAACAAGAAGGGATTGATTTGTATCCTAATGCAAATTCAGTGATTTCATCAGACGAGGCAATCTTATTACTGAGACATTTTTATTGGATCCAACCAGTATTTAGTGACGTCAATTAGCAAGAACTGGTTTGCTGCTCGGTTTTTAAACACTAGTCAGCCTGCTGGTGAAGTTGGTACTGTTATATATGCAGACCGCTGTTTACGTCTTGGTTGCTCTGTATGATGGACCAATTAGTTCAGCTTCTCAAGCTATGGCTGCTGCTGATCAATTTGCAACACAGCTTAGTCGGAAAAACCTGTAGGCTGTAGCTTCGTTTTTAAAAAAATGTTCAGGTAATGGGGAAAGATTCTTCTCTGTTGTTTACAGTAACCAACTTCGAATGTTTGCTGGGTTCTTTCATTTGCATCTTTTATAACTAGAAAAACCAGAAATCATTTGGTACCAAGGCTATGAGTCTGTGTTCTTTCCAGCGTGTTGGATTTTGGTGTCAAGAATATTCAAACTACGCGACAAAAAAAAAGTGTTCAACTAGACCATAATATTGGCCCATTCAAAAGCATTTTTCACGAAAAAAAGTCAACTGTTTTTTTTCCCAGTCAACTCGTCTAATTTAAACAAAATACAACCGGTGGTTACCACCAAAAAAACTCTGGAACATAATCAAATCTTTGTTGTGACTTTCATTTTTAAACCTTACAAAATAAAATACTGAAAGCTATTTTAAAATCCATAATTATACAACGAGTGTGAATAAGTAAGAACGGAAATTAAAATAACAACAGTAATATTTAGAAAAAAAAAAAAAAGAACAGAAAGCAGAAAGCAGAAAACACAGTGATTTAGGTTTGATAATATAATTACTTAATATACTGTTCTACAATATATTAGTTAGGGCTTGCGATTCTGAGTGTAAATGTAATCGGTGTGAACAACAAGGGTCCGTCTCATCAAACATTCTTCTTCTCCAATTCCGTTGCAGTTTTCTTCTTCAACACTATCTCCTTCAATTTCCTACACATAGTAACAAAATATGCACGACAGTGTTAACATCTAAGTGACTTATACAAGTAATTATACAAGCCTAGCCAAATCTGAACAAATATCTTAAGGACCATGCATGCAACCTAATTATGTGTCCCTTCGAGGGATTCTTGGTTTTACAGAGATTATGGTCTGAGTCAACATATATATATTTCAATTATCTCATAGAGGTCTCATGTTCGAGTATCCTTGCTTGACAGGCTGGGAACTAATTAAAATGATCTCAGTCCTGGATCTAAAGGGACTATAAATGTATATATTCGGAGAAAGTATAGAAGTTATAACAAACCTTGACGGAGTTTTCACTGCTTGTCGTAGTTGGAGTCAGCCTGGCCGCGTAGGTTAGCGTTGAGCAAAGAAGAAGAGCTATAATGAAAGTGGTTAAGAACTTGGCCATATTGAGATATACGCAAAGGGGAGGAGATAGAGAATTATTAATGTGAAGGATGAAGAGCAGATGAAGTCAATTAGGTGAATTTATAGAGCTTTCAAAGAGTTGAGAAACTAGAAGATGCTATCGAATGTGAACCATGGAAACTTATAATGGGTAAAGTTCAACTACCTTTAATGACGTCATAAGGAAAATTCTTATATATCTCGCTCTCTCATATTAATACAATTTAGTTTTATGTTTGTTAGTGTGTAATTAAATAAAAAGATGCTTTTTAGTCTTTATTCCTGCCGTGTTAGATTATTTTATGGCCCTACTACTAAATTATTAGATGTTGTGTGTGTGAATGATTTGCTCGAAAAAGCAAATATCATGTGATCGGGGAAAAAAGGTGACCGGTGGATGAGATGAGATGTGATCAAAGACATTGCACATTTTCATCTAATTTACAATAGGTTATCAAAATTATACTATAATACATGCTTCAAAATATATTTTAATGCGAACTAAGTTTTTTTCATTTTGTGCGCCATGCATATGAGTAGATTTACAGCCGACATAAGGTGTATAATACACTGTGGAGAATGATCATAGAGTCAAATCGTATATATAAATAATATGAATGCATGTGTGTATATAGTTAAAAAACAATAATTATTCGAAGGTTGAAGAAGGTTGGTGGTTGATATATATATCTGAAAGGAAAAGATTCACCTAACGATTCTCACGTGCAGTTGAGAAATATAAATTGATCAGTAGCTGTAATAACAATATTTGACCAAATACAATTTTACTAAACCAAACATTTTATCAAAAACAATTGATATGGTAGTTTTGGTATTCTAGAAACGTAGAACCTCATCTCACGTCATGAGTTGAATTGCTGTTTTCCATAGATTTCTAGATGTATTCATAAAAACAGTATTAATATATAAACGTAAGGAGTAGCCAACTAGCTTGGACATATACTGATTCTACTGACTTTCAGATTCCACGGACGGCTCGAACACGTTCTTGGAACTATGTCAACTGTTGGATACGGACCGCGCACGGCCACCAACTTAAGAGAAACCCAATTGATTGAGACTCAAACCCGAAATAATAGAAGAACGGATTCGAAGCCCAGGGACGTCGACCTCGTCACTACCGACAGAACTTCGATTACAGAACTAATGACAAAGACCTTTCAATGACAGCTTGCGGAACAAGGCGTGGACTCTGAATCGACGCACATACTTTCTGCCAACCTCGACAACCGACGAAAGTGACCTTTCCCCAGAATAGAAAGATTCTACAACGTCCAGAACGAATAAGGCCAACATCCTTTTTACACCAAAGAAGAGACGACATCGATCGACCCACTCGATAGAGACGTCCGGGTAGAACCCTAGTTTTCCCATCGCTATAAATAAATGTAGAAAGACATAATAAAAGGGGAGAGGAAATACTGATCACACTTGTAAGACATCGACCTAGTTAGGCATCGACGTACTCATAAATACAAAAGATCTCTTGATCGACCTTCGCTTAATTCACAAGAAATTCCCGAACCATTCTATTTTTTGTGACGTACTCAGTTAGATCATCAACATTCTTATGTATGTAATTATTTAGTCACGAAAAAACGAGTGCCCATACATATAATTTTACAGTTTAAAGAGACAAGTTCTTTACTCTTTTATCACAAAACGTCATGACGACGAATAGCTTTAAAAAAAAAAAAGACTAAAAAAGGTTAAGATAAAATGATAAAAGTGGGGAAGAAAACACATTAAATAAATGCTGGACCAGAAAAAGAAGAAAAACGCGCAGCAAAATTCTGGTCAAAAGAATAGGAAAGAGCTTAATGCGTCGCAAAGTCTTCTCACTACTTTGTCAAAACATATATTGAGTATTTTAATTCCATTCACATTTATAAATACATTTACCGTCAGTTTCTAACCTTACTTTTTCGATTTGATTCTTGCAATACATCTCTTTCTGTTTTCCTTAACGCCTGAGAGTTAATTAATCACTGAAACAAAAACAAAACAAAAATTGGAGGCTCACAGAAATGGTTGCATAATCGAATTCAAATTCATCAGAGACAAATAAGAGAATCTCTTACATCCGGAAATTACATAAAAATTCAAATACAACCACAAAACTTAAAATAATCAAAAATAAGAAACTAGAGATTCTAGACAACATTAGATGGTGAACCACCATCTCGTATCCTCCTGAGGTACCGGAGAATAATCATCACAAACCAACAAGCAAAAGATAAAACCGGGAGGCGTAAACCGCATCTCGAATAAGCAGCAAATCTTCGGTCCTAGCCGAACCGCCAAATCCTCTTTTTATTGCTATGCTGAAAAGACAAAGCCACTGAAGACGGAAGCCAAATCAGAACCTTTACTGAGATGAAGAAATCGCAAAACCCGAAGAGAGAAAATGCCAACACAAACTTCGAAGCAATCTAGAAGGAAGCCGGATAACCCTAGCCCCTAATCCCTATCGTATTGAGCCGATAGAAGCAAACAACTCACATGCAAGCCGATGGAGGGCCCTAGCCTAAACAAAGGCAACCCCACAAGGAGAGGAGACGAGATCTCAAGATCCGTAGCAATCAGGGGAAAAGGAGAGAGACAAAAGATAAGAGAAAGAATCGATCTATCCCGAAATCAATCAAAGATGGACTAATATAAAACATCTCATACCCACAGCTCAACTCTGAGATCTCAATCATCCCAACCTTACTGAGTAAGCCGTGCTGAAGACAAGGTAAAGAAAAGGAAACAAAAAGAGTGAAGGACCGGAAACCAGGCGGCAAAACCGCCAGTGGCCTGTCCTCACAAGACGACACAAAGTTTTTAAATCTATGTTTTAGAGAAAGAGAAGAGGAGAATCTAGAGAGAGATTTTTTTTCCTTCCCGAGTCTGATTCTTGCAATACATCTCATAATCTATGGTGAGACAATTAAAAAGGTTGGTAAAAATGAAAGTATCTACTGAATTCTGATAGGTTGGTTCCTTTGAACAAAAAAGTATACGTACCGTAAACAGTTAAAAGAGATTTGACTGATCAATTTTTTTTAATTGCGATCGATAAATTGGGTATACACTAGTGTGATATTTTTTAGGGGAAATTAGCTTTGGTAAATAATAATTTTATTGAAATGTCAAATGATTAGATAACCAATATTACAAATGTAGAATATGTAACCAAACCAAAAGGAAGGTTACAACGAAGGAATATTAAAGAGAAGCACTAAATCGAAGTCTCGGCTAAGATTAAATTTGAAAGCCATTGAACACCATCACGTGAATGATATGATTGATATCGACGGTCGATCATAACACTTGGGGCGAGTTAGATGGCTACCTAATTTGTGGAGGTAGGAGTGAACACCAATTTCCAACTGCCTATAATGTGCAAGTGCCAAATGACTTCATGCAAGATTGTGCCTATCTACCTAACCATGAACAGTGCCTTAACTAGTCATTACACAGTCCTATCGCCTATATACCTAACCATGAATTCCCCTAGCAAAACCTTAATTTTAACTATGAAACTACTCAAACCTTATTTCATAATAACAATGGAAAATGAAATCATATATATCAATAAGGGTTCAAAAAGGATCAGAGACAGAGATTACAAACTTCTTCCTTGACATCAATACCAAAGTAGAATAAAAGAGAAAAGAAGTGAAAGAAAACTGAAAACTATTTTGCTTGGATGCTAGTGAGCTTTGTGAATTTTGTGTTGTTTCTTCTGCTTTAAGGCTCTTGTATTTATAGTGGAGAGGTCGCGTAGGAAGTTGAGTGGAATCAAGAAGTAAATACTGATAAGGGTCCAAAAGTTTGGACTTATCACTTCACAATCGATTGAATAACATAAGTATATTCGATCGATGTGATCTCTAAAACGCGTATTCAGTATCTCCTGAATCTCTTCTGAATATTTACAACGAATCATGATAACTCTTAAATGGAAACGGTCTTTTATCAGATAATGTTCTGGAAGCTTCTAGAGAATACATGAGCCTCGTTGATCGAATTCCCTGGGCTGCATCGATCGAATGAGCCTTCATCACTAGTAGGCTTTATTTTGACATCTCTTAATTGATTTGGGTTTAACTCCTTGCTCATGAGGCTAAATGACTCGATTCCAAGCCCATGTGACAGCTGACTCACGTGGCTAGATTGTCTTCACCCATCATTTTAGTCCAAATTAAACATCTTCTTCATATGGGCCTTGACTTCTTATGCTGAATTGCTGAACTTTGGTAGAAAATGCTCATTTTGACCTAAAAAGCCTTATTTTCACAAAAACACTTTTGAAATAGAAAAATGTGAAATTTCATAGTTTTAGTCTTAAATCAAATGGTTTCTTTAAGAAAAGCACTGAAAAACAATACCAAAAGCGGTAAAATATCACCCCTATCAAAACCCCCAAACTTAGATTTGTTCGTCCTCGAACAAAAAATAAGCCAAGAAAGGAAAATAAGTTTGAAAGTTTAGGAACTCGCTTACTTGTGACCACACCTTAGAGGCTGCAACTTCGTGATTGTCATCTCGAAAATCCTGTCCAAAAGCTCTCGTCTCATACTCCTGCCACAACTCTCCCAACTGGTCCAACAAAACCTCAACTTGGAAGCACCCTAAATTTACCAAAATTTGTCTCTCTACATTCATTAAGATATTGTGTGTGCTTTCTTACCAGAGAATATTAGCTAAATAAAACGGTGCTAGATTTGTAACGTAAGGAGGCTAATATTTAAAGGTGGAGCTTAAGTGGTTAAGGGTTACCGTACTTAAGAGAAATGCGTGATATGTTTGCAAAATTGCAAGAGAGAATGGACCGCTTGATGGCACAACTTCCAATCATTCACTTCTTTACCTGGCTCGTTTCTCCAACCAAAATTAGATTCTTTTATGGGAATTTAAAGTCTTTTTCGAATATCTCCGGACTCCTTTAAATGATTTCCACCTTTTTGCTAAACAAATGTGGATCATGAAGCCTTGGATTCTGAATTTTCGTTTTTTTAATAAAAACATTCTCACCATTTATAGCAAGGCACACGTTTTACCTTAATTTTGATGATATTTTACCGGGAAAATCAGTCTTAAAACCTTCTCTTTTGAACTTCCATGCGTGTATTAAGATCTAGTATGCTTTTTCTTCAGCCTCTTGAGTGATTGGAAAACTGCGTAGGTCTCTTCTCTCCATCGTTTTTACATATAATGCATAAAAAAAGAAAGAAAAAAGACTACATGTGGTTTAAAAAGAGGTTAGGTTTATGGGTGTGCTACCAACTAAATATGAGTTGGCCATTCATGATCAACAAGAGAGTGTTAAAGTGGATAAGAAGTCTTGAATGAGATTCGTTTTCCTACTCTAATAACTCTTGTAAGAAAGATTTCAAGTCCAGTTTATGTTCAAAAGTTATGTAGAGTACAAAATTAAATTCATTAAAGTAAATGCAAACCGAGATATGATAGGGAAGCTTACGTATGGAGCTTTTGAACCGAGTGCCTTGGGACAATCTTGCAAAGATGGTCACTAGACCACAAAATTCAGTTGTAGGGAAGTAAGATCCTTATTCTGAACCTGGGTTGACTCAATAAAACGCTTTTGATTCCATAATTTTTTTACATTTGCAAAAAGTAGGCAAAGAGAAACAAACATGTTAGATAACGAGGAATACTCCCCAGACTTGAATTAAATCGTCCGCGATGTAAACAAATGGTGAGAGCAAAATGGGAATCAAAATGGAATGAAGCAGAAATGGTAGATGGTTGTTACCTCGTTGCCTCTGAATGGATCGAGTGACCTTCTTTGTCTTATTTAAAATGAAAGGAATTTACAGGAATTTTAGTGAAGATTCTACTTGAGTGATGACATCAATAACTTTACAACATTTTTCATGTTGATTGGAGGATTTTTTCATCATTCTGGATCTTCATTGATCGAATCAGGCAAGCATTCGATCGAATCACAAGTGAATTAAATGAAATTTTGCTTGTCTCTCAATTAGTGTTGAAGTCTACATCATTCTCCTGGATCACCAGTTAATTCAAATCAGGTGGCCTCTGGTTTTCTATTTGAACAGTGATGTGGTGCTATGAACATCATATTCGATCGAAATGCAGAAGGAATTGATTGATTATGCATCCTCCTGGTCTTTATCCTTATATCATATTTTCCGGAGATACTAACAGAAAGATTAAAATTAACAAAATAAAACCTATTCTAAAATGTACCAGTGGATTGCTTCCCACTAAGCGCCTTTGTTTATAGTCGTTTAGCTCGACGTGGATGGAGGTTTTTAATCCTCTGTAGGTGGAGACTCGAGGTCACATGATCGTGTGGGACTGCTTGCATACTTCACACTATTCTTTGTCCTACCCTCAGCTTCCCATTTCTTTTCTCCCCGCTTCGGAAGAATTTGTGTTGTGGCTGAATAGGTCTTTTGGTTGACAAAGGTTAGATTGATTCTTTTTGTCACCATATCCGTTTAAGCCCCGGTGGAGTACAAGAACGGTCTCCCAAGTATTATGGGTGCTTCTGACCTATGATCCGTGTTCATGATTAGGAAATCAGTTGTTATAAAACAACCATCAATGTGAACCATGACATCATTGACATATCCTAAAACATTTCACAATGAAGCGTTAGCGAGCATGACTGGTCTAGTGAGCTCCTCGAATTTATGAATGCCGATTAAGCGTGCATCTGATCTTGACATCATGCTCATGCAGGCCTCTGTATTGCACAAACTATTTTTAAATTCCTTAGAGTTAATCGAAATCGTGACTGTGTACCTTCTTGGATCTCCTCGCTTATAGATCATGCGCAAGTAAGGTTTGCTTTCTCTTCTTACTTTGTAGAAGAGCTCCCTTACTTCACTCATAGGCATCTTTCTAGGTACTCATGCAAAGGATGTGTCTTCATGGCCTCATTGAATGTTACCTCAGGAGGGATCTTCCTCACTTCATTCACGAAGTACTTCATTTGCTTGTCTGTGAGCTCTCAACACCAACAAGTACTGAGGACTCTGACTCTAGCAACTCGTCTTCTAAATACTCATCGTTTCCTTCCTCAGGCATCCAATCGAGCATGTTGGATGTGAAGATTCATCTGATCTGAGGCTTCCTTTCGATCGAATGCATCGACGGCCATCGATTGATTCTCGGGTTCCATCACTTCTTCGATATGTAATACTGACAGTGGAGCCCCCTGCCCATTTCTTCTAGTTCATAGACATTTCAGAGTCTGACTCCAATCACCTGAATGGCTGTTTGAGGGGTTTTATGATGTCATCGATCAAATACATGAGAGAATCGATCGAGTGATTCATCCTCTCATATTACTTTTTTGTTGTGACTTGAATGAATCTGCCTTGCTTTCAACTTTTGACAGGTGGTCTAGGATGCTGCTCAAATCTTCCTCCAGTTTGTTGTCTAGCGTGCGTATTTCATCCTTGAGTGGCTTTATGCTGCGATTGAAGGCTTTAACTGTTTTAAACTTAATATGCTTCGAATTCATTCCCTTCACTTGCATTTCCATCTCGACGATGCGGTCTCTGGTGAACAGCCTTGTTGCTTCTCGTAGTGTAGTTTATGAAGTGTATCTCTCTGGATTTCTCGTTGAGGGTTATTGAGTCGTTGTGGATCATTTTGCCTGGGTGTTTCATCTCTTCTTTAATTCCTGTTATTTTCGTAGCCATTGAGTCTGATAACGCTGATATTTTTCCGCTTTTCGATATAGATTTTTGGTGCTTTTTATGAAGAAACTACTTGATTTGAAACATAAACCACTGTCTTTCACGTTTTTCTGTTTGCAAGGTGTTTTTGTGAAAATAATGCATTTTAGGTCACAAATGAGCATTTTCAATCAAGTCCAAGAAATTAACATCAGAAGTTTCAGGCCTAGATGAAGGAGATTTTTTTTTTGGATTGAAGTGTGGAGTTAAGACAATCATGCCACGTGAGTTAGCTGTCACATGGGCTTGGAATCGAGTCATTCGCCCTCAAGAATAAGAAGTTAAGCCCAAATCATTGAAGATGTATCCATAAGCCCATTGGAGATGAAGATCCAATCGACCGGAAGAGAGGCCCACCGATCGATCAAAGCCCATTTATCCAAGGAAGCTTCGAGAACAAATTCAGATAAAGACCATTGCATTCGGGGAGATATTAGACTATGTTGGAGATAATCACAGAATATACTTGATGGGGATATAGTCTTCGCCCAAAATATGTCCTGCAAGCGCATATGTCTCCCAGTAGTACTTAGGGGTCGAATCCACAATGAGCAGAGTGTACGCAATAGCACGTCCAAGTTCACTCGAGCTAAGCAAAAAAAAAAATGGTTTTTGGTTTTGGTCGATCGACAGTGTGAACTGATCGATCGATTGAACACCTTTTGGTCGATTCCAGATTATGCGGTCGATCGATCAATGCCTGAAAATACTAAAACAAAATAAAACGTGAGAAAATTTAATAATAAAATAGGAAGTCAGGCAATGCATCAGAGGATCACGGTTTGAATTATTCAGGGTAGTAACTAGTGTAAATCCTAGTCCATATAGTTGAAATCACTATTAACTAACTATTTTTATGGTCATGCTTAGCTAGTATAGTTCAATTGGTATCCGAGTTAACTCTAACATATATCTTTTCAGAAAGAGAACCTATAAGCTGATCAACTAATTAATCTAGGCATTAAATTCAAGAAATCAAATTCTACTAAACTATAAATAGTAGAACTTTCACTATCAAGTTCTGGATCTCTTACTCTAAGTGGTGTATTAGTAGCAGGTTTACCCTATGATTATATTAAGATCTGATATGAAAGTAAGCCTACAAACTAATCATTACACAGCCCTATTGCCTATCTACCAAACCATGATTCTTCCTAGCAAAACCATATTCCTAACTAAAAGACTACTCAACATAGTAAGAGCAAGCATGATGATAATGAAATTTGCTTATTATAAAAGAGCGTTTAGAATAGCTTCTCTGGAGTGCAGAGATTACTAACTTCGTCTTTGAAGCAAAGATCAAAGCAACAATAAAATGAAGAAACAAAGATAAGATTCTGAAAATTATTTAGCCTGGATGCCTGGAAACTTTGTGAGTGTGTGCTTCTCTCTGGCTTCAGTTGTCTGTATTTATAGGGGAGAGAGTCGAGTTGTTGGCCGAGATAAATCAGGAAGAGATTTGGATTGAGATCCAAATATTTGTGTCTATCCGGCTTTGATCGATCGATAGCCTATATATCGGTCGATCGACTCTTATCCAAAACGCGTCTTCTGAAGATTCAATATCTTCAGTGATTATCTCCAACATATACTGATAACTCCCCAAATGCAACGGTCTTTATCTGAATTTGTTCTTGAACCTTCCTTGAGATAATGGGCTTTGATCGATCGGTGGGCCTCTGCTCCAATTGATTGGGCCTTCATTTCATGCGAGTTTGTGGATACACCTTCAATGATTTGGGCTTAACTTCTTACTCCTGAGGGCCAATGACTTGATTCCAAGCCCATGTGACAGCTAACTCACATGGGTTGATTTTCCTAACTCCTCACTTCAATCCAAAATAAACATCTTTTTCAGTTGGGCCTGGACTTCTGATATTGATTTGTTGGACTTGGTAAAAAATACCCATTTATGACATAAAATGCATTATTTTCACAAAAACACTTTGCAAACAGAGAAATGTGAAATCCAGTGGTTTATGTTTCAAATCGAATAGTTTCTTCGTTAAAAACATAAAAAAATATATAAAAAAGCGGTAAAATATCATCCCTATCAAATCCCCTAGACTTAGCTTTGTTTGTCCTCGAACAAACAATATGCTAAGAAAGGAAAATAAGTTTGAAAAGTTTGGAACTCACTTACTTGTACCATAACTTAGAGGCCGCAACTTCGTGATGGTCATCTCGACAATCCTGGCTAAACTTCTTATCTCATACTCCTGCCACAACTCTCCCAACTGGTCCAATAGGAATCTCATCCTGCAAATACCCTAACTGCACTGAAATTTGACTATCTACATTCATTTATCATTGCGTGAGCTTTCTTACTAGAAAGTATCAGCTAGTTAAAACAGGCTAGGTGTGTAATGAGAGGAGGCTAATATTTAGAGGTGGGGTTAATGTGTTTAGGGGTTACCATACTCAAGAGAAATGCGATATGTTTGCAAAAAAGCGAGAGAGATCGGACCGCTTGATGGCACAGGTCCTCTATGACTCTCTCCTTAGCTCGGCTCGTTCCTCCCCCAGATTTAGATTCTTTTAAGGGAATCTGAAGTCTTCTCGAACATCCTCGGACTCCTTTAAACATTTTCCACTTTTCTCCATCTTTGATCCCTGATTTCCTTGGTCTTTTTGCTAAACAAATATGGATCATAAAGTTTTGATTTTTGATTTTTGATTATTGATTTTTTTTTTTTGAAAAGCTTTCACCATATATAGCAAGTCATGAATTTTACCTTAATTTTGATGAAGTATTACCAGGGAAATCAGTCTTGAAACTTTTTCTTTGAATCTCGATGCATGTATTAAGATCGTAACATGCTTTTTCGTCAGTCTTCACGAGTGATTGGAAAACTGCGTTAGTCTCATCTCTCCGGCCGTTTTACACATACTGCATATAATACAAGAAAAGAAAAGAGACCGCATGGGGTTTGAAAATAGGTTAGGTTTATGGGTGTGGTATCAACTCAAGATAAGTTGACCATTCAGAATCAGCAAGAGAGTGGCAAAGTGGATAAGAAGTCCTGAATGGATTTGTTTTTCCTAGTCTAACACTTCCAGTAAGAAAGATTTATAGTTCGGTTTAGGTTCAAATACAATAGAGTAAAAAATCAGATTCATTAAAGTACGTGTAAACTGAGATGTGCTGGGGAAGCTTGAGTATGGAGTTTCTGAAACAAGTGCCTCGGGGCAGTCTTGTAGAGATGGTGACTAGGCCACAAAATCTAGTTGTGAGTAAGGTCCTTATTCCAGACCTGGGTTGACTTAATAAAACACTTTTGACTCGATAATTTTTTTTTAGACGGGTGTAAAAAGTGCGTCAAAAGAAACAAACGAGTTAGATAATGAGGAATACCCTACCATACTTGAATAACATCGCCCTCGATGTTTACAAGCTGTGAGAGTAAAATGGGAATTGAAATGGACTGAAATAAAAATGGAAGATGGATTTTACCTCGTCGTCTTCAAGTGTATCGAATGACCTTCTTTGTCTTATTGGAATTGAAAGGACTTTATAGGGACTTGGAGGGGATTTGTACCGGACGACATCAGTATATCATCATTTGTTGTGTTGAATTGAGGAAGTGTTCATCATTCTTAGTCTTCATCGATCGATACAGTCATCAATTGATCGAATCACAGTGTAATTCTTCTGATTTATTACTCTCTTTCGATTAGTGTTAAAGCGCGCACCATTTTCCTGGATCACCAGTTGATTCGAATCAGTGCCTTTGGCTCTCCATTGAAATAGTGAAATGAAGCTTATGAACTGCAGGCAATCTATCGAATGTTGCTAAGGCAGTCGATCGATTCTGCATCCTCTTGGTTAAATCCTTGAATCCTATTTCCTGAGACACGAACACAAACATTAAAAATAAAACTTAATCTAAGCCAGTGGGTTGCCTCCCACTCATCGCTTTTTTTTTAAATCGGGCAGCTTGACATGGTCAGAGGTTTTTAGTCCTCTGGTGGGTGGTCGGTTAGCGTATCTGGTATTGACGGGCTTGATTGATGCTTCACTCTCGTCATCAGCTTTTCATCATCTTCCCATTCTTCTCCCAAACTTTGGAATCTCTTGCGTTGTTTCCAAATAGAATGTCTCTTTATTAACGAAGGTCAAATAGACTCTCTTTTCCACCATATCAATTTGAGCCCCTGTTGAGTAAAGGAATGGTCTTCCAAGTACTATGAGGAATGCTGACCTGTGATCTGTATTCATGACCAGGAAATCAGAGTGTATGAAGCATCCTTCAACGTTGACCATGACGTCCTTAACGAGCCCTAAGAGACCCCTAAGCAACCCCTAAGACATTCCCAAATGAGCCATCGGCAAGCATGACTGGTCTTGCTAGCTCGTCATATTTAAGAATGCCGATTGATCGTGCATCCTTTCTCGATATCATATTTAAGCAGGCTCCTGTGTCGCACACAGTGTTTAGAAACCTCTTGTAATTAATCGAGATTGGGATAATGTATATCTCTGAGTCATTTGCTCAACAAAGCTGGTGTGAGGTAGGGCTGGTTTCTCTTCTGATCTTGTAGAAGAGTTTTTCTACTTCATGAAGGGGGCATTTCTCTAGGTACTTGTGCACTGGTCGTAACGGCATGCTTTCATCGAAGTTAAGGTGGCGAGGGATGTTTATGACTTTTGTAATAACATACTTAATCTCATCCTCATCGAGTTCTCCAACTTCAAATGTTGTTGGTTCCCATGCTGGTATTGGCGGCTCTCGCTCCATGTACTCTTCTTCTGGCATCCATTCAAACATGTTAATGTAGAGATTTTCCTGGTTTGTTGGCACGGATCGATCGGTGGTGTTATCAGTCATCGATCGATCGTTTGTATCCGACAGCTCTTCAATGTGTAGCACTATCAGTGGGGCTTCCTCACCATCTTCCTCAGCATTATAGACCTTTCCAAGTCTTAGACCGATCAAATGAATGTCCTTTTTGAGAGGTTTCCATCGATCGAATACGCCAAGCAGTCCATCGAGTGATTCCTCTTGTCATGTTCCGCCTTTGCTTTCTCCTTTGATATCTCTGACTGATTCTCAACCTTTGACAGGCGGTCTTGGATTTGGTTGAGTTCTCCTTCCAGCGTACGGAGCTCCTCCTTGACCGGTTTCATGTTGTTATTGAAGGCTTTGACCGTCTAGAACTTCCCATGCTTGGATTTTATCCCTGTCACTTGCATCTCTACTTCGTCAATGCGGTCCCTAGTGGCATTGAGATTATCATCTAGGTTAGCCTTGTTGTTCCATGTGGTGTAGCTCAGTGGGTGCATTTCTCTAGATTTCTCATTGAGAGTCACCGGGTTGCTATGGATCACCTTCCCTAGGTGTCTTTTCTCCTCTTCAATTCCAGTGATTCTAGCAGCCATTGAGTCAAATCTACTTCCTATTTCTTCCTTAAAGTTCCTTTGTTTGGCTAGGATCTGTCCGAGCATTTCTTCGATCCTTCTGTTAGGTTTCCCAAATTGGAAGTGGCTAGGCTGCATGAATGCCTGCTGATTCCCTAGATGGTCTGATGTCGTTCAAAGATTATGGGCTCCGGTTTTGGCATCGAGAAGTCATTGCGAGATTCCCGAGGAGAGTAGGGTCTCATGCGAGGTGGGTAATGTCTGTGGGTGCCATCAGGCCCTCCATTGTTTCGTTGAGCCATGAGTTGGTACCTGAAATATATGAAGTAGGGGTTTAAAATTCAAAATGCAAAAACAAAAAGAGATAAAAGTACTAAAAATGAAATAAGGAGAAGCTTAGTCTGGAGTTTGCTCGTTCTGCTAGTTGTCAACCGTTGCTCCCCGACAACGGCGCTAAAAACCTTGATGGGGATTTAGTTTTTGTCCAAAATAAGTCCTGCAAGTGCACATGTCTCGGAGTAGTACTTAAGGGTCAAATCCATAGGGAGCGAAGTGTATGCAATAGCACGTCCAAGTTCACTCGAGCTAAGCAGCAAAATGAAATGGTTTTTGGTTTCGGTCGATCGACAGTGTGAACTCGTCGATCGATTGGAACACCTTTCGGTTGATTGCAAATTATGCGGTCGATCGATCAATGCTTGAAAATGCTAAAACAGAATAAAACCTGAGAATACTTAATAATAAAAGACAATAGGATGTCAGGCAATGAATTAGAGGATCACGATTTGAATTATTCAGGGTGGTAACTAGTGTAAATCCTAGTCTAGGCTATATAGTTGAAATCACTATTAACTGACTATCCTTATGGTCAGGCTTAGCCAGTCTAGTTCAATTGGTATCCGAGTTAACTCTAACACATATCTTTTCAGAAAGAGAACCTATGAGCTGATAACCCAATTAATCTAGGCATTAAGTTCAAGAAATCAAATTCTACTAATGTATAAATAGTGAAGCTTTCACTATCAAGTTCTGGATTTCTTACTTTAAGTGGTGTATTAGTAGCAAGTTTATCCAATGATTATATTAAGATCTGATATGAAAGTAAGCCTATAAACTAATCATTACACAACCCTATTGCCTATTTACCAAACCATGATTCATCCTAGCAAAACTCTGTTCCTATGACTAGTTTAAAAGCTTACTTTCATATCCGATCTTAATATAATCATAGGATAAATCTGCTAGTAATACACCACTTAGAGTCAAAGATCGAGAACTTGATAGTGAAAGCTTTACTCTTCATAGTTTAGTAGAATTTGTTTTTTGAACTTAATGCCAATATTGATTGGTTGATCAGCCCATATGTTCTCTTTCTGAAAAGATATATGTTAGAGTTAAATCAGATACCAAATGAACTAGACTGGCTAAGTCTGACCATAAGAATAGTCAGTTCATAGTGATTTTAACTATATAGCTTTAACTAGGATATTTACACTAGCTATTACCCTGAATAATTCAAGTTGTGCCCTCTGCTGCATTGCTTAACTTCCTAACGCTTTTAATATCTGAATTTACTTACGTTTTTATTTGTTTTAGCATTTGCAGTAATCGATCGAACGCATCATCTGCTATGACCGAAAGGCGCTCCATCGATTGACCAGGTCACACTATCGATCGACTAAAAATCAAAACCATCTCATATTTGCTGCTTAGCTCGAATGAACTTGGACGTGCTATTGCATACACTCTGCTCCCTGTGGATACGATCCCTAAGTATTACTGCGAGACATGTGTGCTTGCAGAACCTATTTTGGGGCAAAAACTACGTTGCCGGGGAGTAACGGTTGACCACTAGCATAACGAGCAAACTCCAGACTAAGCTTTTCACTTATTTCATTTTTAGTAATTTTATCTTTTGTTTTTGAATTTTTCACTTTTACATTCTTACTTCACTTGTTTCAGGTACCAACTCATGGCTCAACGACACTACCCATCTCGCATGAGACCCTACTCTCGTCGGGAATCTCTTAGTGGCTTCTCGATGCCAACACCCGAGCCCATTATCTTTGAACGACATCAGACCCATCTAGGGAATCAGCAGGCATTCATGCAGCCTAGCCACTTTTAATCTGAGAATCTTAACAGAAGGATCAAAGAGATGCTCGGGCAGCTCTTAGCCAAATAGAGGAACACTTAGAAGGAGGTAGGCAGTAGATTCGACTCGATGGCTACTAGGATAGATGGAACTGAAGAAGAGATGAGACACCTAGGGAAGCTGATCCATAGCAACTCGGTGAATCTCAATGAGAAATCTAGAGAAATGCACCTACCGAGCTACACCACCACAGCAACAAGACTGAGCTAGATGATAATCTTAATGCCACCAGGGACCGCATTAATGAAGTGGAGATGAAAGTGACTGGGATAAAATCCAAGCATGTGAAGTTCCAGATGGCCAAAGCCTTCAACAACAACATGAAACCAGTCAAGGAGGAGATCCATGCACTGGAAGGAGAGCTTCGCCAAATCTAAGACCGCCTATCAAAGGTTGAGAATCAGGCAAAGCAATAAAAGGAGAAAGCAAAGGCAGAATATGACACGATGAATCACTCGATGGACTGTCTGGCATATTCGATCGATGGAAGCATCAAACCTCTAAAAAAGGCCATTCAGTTGAGTGGTCTCAGCCTTGTAAAGGCCTATGATGCTGAAGAAGACGGTGAGGAAGCCCCACTGACTGTGCTACACATCGAAGAGTAACCAGACGCAAACGACCGATCGGCTACTGATAATACCACCGATCGATCAACAAAACAGGGGAATCTCTACATTAACATGCTCGACTTGATGCCATAGGAAGAGTACATGGAGGGAGAGCCGCCAGTGCCGGCACGGGAACCAACATTAGCTGAAGTTGGAGAACTTGATACACAAAGTTTTACCCTTTATATTTCTAACTGCAAGTGCACATTAAATATCAGTTATAGTACTTAAGGATCGAATCCACGAAGACTGAATAACTAACAAACTAATTTAATTAAATTCTAAATAAAACCAAGGTGATTGGTTATAAGTTTTACTAACTAAAGCAGACAATATGTAATTTATAAGAGTTTATGAATCAATTAAAACAAACTTTAGGCTTTGGGAACTTCGGCTAAGAATCAATTATGAATCTATCTACGGACAGTGTCGATCGACACTGATGTGGTGTCGATCGACACCCATCGTGCAAAGATTATGTAAACCTTAACTCTAGAACATGAACAATTCTACCTAGCAAATCCAACTCTCGCTGACACTTACTAACTTAATTTAAACCCTAAAAAGACTAAATCTCTCTGAGAAATCCTATGGAATTTAAACTAGCATTAACAAACCGATTCAATTGTTCACTAACTATTCCAAACCAAGTCTCCTTGAGAAGTGATAGCTAGCTCTCCTAAGACAATTCCAACAATTTATTAACACCCTCGTGTATAATAAATTCCCTATGATCTAGACTCAAGGTAGCTAATCTATGAATCTAGCAATAAGAACATCTAAGAGAAGAGTTAATTAATGGTTTATAAATTAAGCTTAAGGTTAGCAGAAAATCATCCTAATCTAAGAACCGTACCTAACTAATAAACTACTCAGACATAGCCAAGCAATTCATCATGCAATAATTGAATGAAAGCAATATAAATTCAATAAAAGGGTTTAAGAAAATCTTCTCCCAAAACTCTCTCCAAAGAATAATAATGCATAAGCCTAAACAATGGGTGTAGAAAAGTATTTGTAGGGTCTAGGACGAATTTTTAGATTTAAGGAATTAGCATAAAAAATTAGGGAAAAAATCTTGGTCTTGAGATTTATGGAAAGTGGCTGATTCTCCGTAGGGTGGCGATCGACAGCTCCTCCAGAATTTCCATATTCGTTTCGTTTCCTTTTTCGTCTCTTCAAGCTTGTTCCATTTTTGCTCCATAATTCTTCTAGATTATTCTAAAGCTCAAAAACTCGTCCAGGCACCTTAAATGACTCTTTTGGACTCTAATAATAATAATATAGACTCTAAAATAAATATAAGTATAAGTTTATTATAATAAAAACCGGTAAAATATGAGATATATCAGAACTCAACGAGGATGAGATGGAGTACGTTATTGAAGAAGTCAGAAACATCCCTCGCCGCATTCAATTCAATGAAGGCATGACAATGCGACCGCTGCACAAGTACTTAGAAAAATGGTCTCTTCACGAAATGAAAGCACTCTTCTACGAGATCAGGAGCGAAACTAGTCGTACCTCACACCAACTCTACCAAGGAAATGACCCAGGGAGGTACACAGTTCAATCTCGATTAACCATAAGAGGCTTCTAAACATAGTGTGTGACACAACAGATTTCTTGAGCATGATATCGAGAAAGGATGCGCGATCAGTCGGCATTCTTAAATATGATGAGCTAGCTAGACCAATCATGCTTGTCGTTGGTTCATTTGGGAATGTCCTAGGGTAGCTAAGGACATCATGATTAACGCTGAAGGATGCTTCATACACACTGACTTCCTGGTCATGAATACGGATCACAGGTCAACGTCCCTCATAATACTAGGAAGACCATTCTTGCACTCGACATGAGCTCAAATTGATATGGTGGAAAAGAGAATTTGTTTGACCTTCGTCAATAAAGAGACATTCTACTTGGCCACCAAGCAAGAGATTCCGAAGTTGAGAGAAGAATGGGAAGAAGATGATAGGCTGGTCAAAAGAGTGAAGTATCAAGCAAGCCCGCAAATACCAGATGGGCTACTCGAGCCACCAACACCGGAGGACTAAAAATCGACTTTAATCAAAAGCGCTGAGTGGGAGGCAAGCCAATGGTAGGTCTTAGATTAGGTTTTCTTTTGATATTTTTGTTCGTGTCTCGGGAAATAGGATTCAAAGATTCAACAACGAGCATGCAGAATCGATCGACTGCCTCTGCAGCACTCGATCGATCGCCTGTAGTTCACAAGCTTCATTTCACTGTTTCAGTGGAAAGCCAGAGGCCACTGATTCGAATCAACGGGTGATCAAGGAGAATGGTGTACGCTTCAACACTAATTGAAAGAGAGTAAAAAATCAGGAGAATCACACTGTGATTCAATCGATGGATGGTTGTGTCGATCGATGAAGACTCATAATGATGAACACTTACTTAATTCAACACGACAGATGATGATATAATGGTGTCTTCAGGTACAAATCTTCTCCTATTCCGTGTAGTCTTTAAATTGAATCTTCAGAACACGAGTTTCAGATATCAGTCGATCCAATATAATAATGGTGATCGATCGGCGAGAGCCGGATAAACATAAATGTTTTGATTCCTATCCAAATCCTCTTCCTGATTTATCTCGGAACTGCTAAACCCTCTCCCTTATAAATACAGACGACTGAAGCTAACTTACAAAGCTTCGAGGCTAAAAAGTTTACTGTTTCTTTTCATTGTCTTCTCTTTTATGTCGTTTTGATCATTGCTTTCAAGGACGAAGTTTGTAATCTCTGCACTCCAGATAAGCTATTCTAAACCCTCTTGATTTATATAACAGCAATTTTCATTGTCATTATGTTTATCTTTGGCATGATTGAGTAGTCTCTTAGTTAGGAATAGGGTTTTGCTAGGAGGAATCATGGTTTGGTAGATAGGAAATAGGGCTGTGTAATGACTATGAGCTCGAGTACTGATATCGAGAAGCCATTACGAGATTCCCGAGGAGAGTAGTGTCTCATGCTAGATGAGTAGTGTTTAGGGTGGCCATCGCCCCCCCCCCCCCCCCCCC
>OVAP01000883.1:0-28832 GCA_900406295.1 Aurinia saxatilis
AAATCAAAACTTTGAATGATCAAAGCCAAAGTACACACACCAAATCAAAGAGATTTTCCCAATTGCAAAAGAAAGTCAACAACCAAACAGGATCAGAGAAGATCACTTACTCTATAGATTGTATCGAAAAAAATGATACCTTTTGTTTTTCAGATTAGATTGTGATAGTGGACTCTTTATAAAGAAGTAGTAGCAAGTGAGAGAGAGAGACGTGTACGTCTTGTGGTTGGTGCCAGAGTTTAAATAGTGATTAGGTTGAAGAAGGAAGAAGACGAAAGGTGAGGTGTGTTGGGTCTATCCTTTGGACATTTAGTTTTGGCTTCACTTACGCATGTATATTCTATGCTTTTGTCACATGTTGTATGCTTGCTTCCGTTGTTATTATCGCCNGTTATTATCGCCATTGCCACGAGTATCTCACGTGGACATTGCTTTCGAGTTTCAATGGGCTCTGCTTCGTCGTTTGGCCCGGCCCATTAAAATATATGTACAATTAGAAGTAGGCCTGGGGCTTTGGGTCCGTTCGGGTTCGGGTAGTGTTTTTCGGGTTTTCGGGTTAGTGTTATAGGACAAGTTTGAGGTTTTTCAATTTTGTTTGGTTCGGTACCATTCGGAATTTTTTTTTTTTTTTTAATATCATTTGGATCAGTATTATTTTTAAAAATACAAGAAATAATAAATTAAAATCATAAAAACTTTAATATCACAAACCTAAATAAATCATAGTTCAGTACCATTCAGATTCAGTACCGAAAAATAGAAAAATTGGTTAAATTTTGATAAATCTAGTTAATAAATTTGTGTATTTTAGTTATTTTTAATATTTTAATTATTTTAATATAAAAATGATATCTTCGGATATTTTAAATATTTTTGGGTATTCATTCAGTTTGGATTCGGTTTTGATTTTTCAGATATAAAAATTTAGTATTCATTCAAACATTTTGTCGGTTCGCACTCGAATTCAATTCTATTTTGTTGGATCCGGTGCGAGTTTCAGGTTCATGTAAAAGTCCTAGGCTCAGTTAAACCAAAACGAAAGTAATTTAGTCTGAATACAATCAAAATACGGTTTCAAAAAAAAAAAAATATATATACAATCAAAATAGCGTAATAAATGTGACAATATTTCGACATTCTATTGTCTCGACACGTGTCCATTGTTTTAGATTCCGGGTCAAAATCAAACCCGAAACAGGATCCGAAATTAAGCAAAAGTAAAGTCGCCATTGTCACCACGATCACAAAGCTACAATCTTTTCAACATTTTCCGACAAGAAAAAAAAACTTTCATTACCACAGATCACCTCTAACCTTTGATTTGAATCTCGTCTGATCGAAATTAGAATCTTAGGGTTTCTAATTTCGTCGAAAACCCTAATCCCTTTCCTGATTGGTTTAGATTTTGGGTTCTGTAGCTTATAGTCGATGATCATTGTGTTAATAGTTAAAAGGTTTCGAATTTCGAAGAATGAGAGCTGCGAATTTTATGTATAGCTCGAGTAATCCCAAATTTCGTGGAGTCTTCAATGGAGTTTGCTCTGTAACCCTAATCATGCTCTTCTTCTTCTATCAGATTGATTTACTCAAGAGCCCTTCAGTAAAAATCTCATCTTTTGTTGATGGTAGTAATGGGTTTCGTCGACATTTGAGTGAAGTTGAGGGTGGTGATGATGATACTGTGTTGTGTTCTGGGTTACATAAACATAGAGGTTATGTTGATGAATGTGAGTTCTTGAGATCGAATCCTGTTTGTTCACCAGATGGGTACTTTGATTACCTCAAGTTCTTTTACTGTTCCTGTGGAGAGTTTANTTTTATGGTAGTAATGGGTTTCGTCGACATTTGAGTGAAGTTGAGGGTGGTGATGGTGATACTGTGTTGTGTTCTGGGTTACATAAACATAGAGGTTATGTTGATGAATGTGAGTTCTTGAGATCGAATCCTGTTTGTTCACCAGATGGGTACTTCGATTACCTCAAGTTCTTTTACTGTTCCTGTGGAGAGTTTAGGATCTTGGGTTATGTTGTGTTAGGTGTTTGGCTTGTGGCTTTGTTTTATCTTTTGGGTAATACTGCTGCTGATTACTTTTGTTGCTCATTGGAGAAGCTTTCTAAGCTTTTGAAGTTACCCCCTACTGTTGCTGGTGTTACTCTGCTTCCTCTTGGTAATGGAGCTCCTGATGTGTTTGCGAGTATAGCTGCTTTTGTGGGTTCGGATAAAGGGGAAGTGGGGTTGAACAGTGTGTTGGGTGGTGCGGTGTTTGTGACTTGTGTTGTTGTTGGGATTGTTTCGCTTTGTGTTGCGGATAAAGAGGTTAGGGTCGATAAGAAATGTTTCGTGAGGGATCTGTGTTTCTTTCTTTTTACGTTGTTGGCTTTGATAGTGATTTTGATGGTTGGGAGAGTGACTGTGGTGATTGCGATCGCGTTTGTTTCGATCTATGTGATGTATGCTTCTCTTGTGGCTGCGAATGAGATTTTGAGGAAGCATTCGAGGAGGTTGAAGCTTGATTCTATTACGCCGTTGTTGCCGATGCAAGGAAGTGTGTTCTCCTCTAGTGTTGAAGAGGATAGTATTCCTATGTATAGCCCGTTGTTGGAGCTTGATACCGAGGAAGGTCCACCGAAGTTACATGATTCTCTACCACAGTGGATGTGGGCTACTAATGTCGCCATTTATTCGAATCACAAACCCAGTGGATATGATGAAGAGAAGCCTCCATGGGGATGGAGTGAAGATGGTGGAGAGGTTGAGAGTTCGTTATGTTCTAAAGTCACATACTGGCTAGAAACTCCACTGACAGTTCCTAGAAGGTTAACAATTCCGCTGATCGAGGAAGATAGCTGGTCAAAGACGTATGCTGTAGCGAGTGTCTCATTGGCTCCTGTCCTCCTCTCTTTTCTTTGGAGCAGCCAAAATGATACGAGTCTTGAAGCTTGCATTGTAGCCTATGTTACCGGCATTGCTATTGGGTGCACTCTTGGATTTCTCGCGTACAAAAATACAGAACCTGATCGCCCGCCACAGAGATACTTAATTCCTTGGGTACTTGGTGGATTCATCATGAGCATTGTATGGTTCTACATGATTGCAAACGAACTCGTTGCTCTTTTAGTAACATTCGGCGGAATCTATGGAATCAACCCGTCAATACTCGGTCTAACAGTACTTGCTTGGGGAAACTCAATGGGTGATCTAGTCTCCAACATAGCATTGTCGATGAACGGTGGAGATGGGGTACAAATTGCGTTATCTGGTTGTTACGCAGGTCCAATGTTCAACACACTTGTTGGTCTAGGTATGTCCATGCTTCTTGGTGCTTGGTCAAAGCGTCCAGAGACTTACATGATCCCGGAAGACAATAGCTTGTTCTACACATTAGGCTTCCTCATATTCGGATTGATTTGGGCTCTAGTGATGCTACCACGCAACAATATGCAACCGAATAAGGTCATGGGCGTTGGTCTGATTGCATTGTATCTTATATTCCTCACTTTCAGACTTAGCTCTGCCATGGGATTCATATCGTGGGCTGCATAAACCCGACACTGTATTCGAGATTTGTAAGGTACGATGAAGATTATCTTCGTCCGATTAGACCAAGTCAGCTTATTGTATACATCATCTAGTTAGAAATAGCTACCATTACTGAAGAAAATGTAAGTCTGTGTATTTATGTTGATGTATCTTGATCATGGTCTTTGTGGTAGATCTCGATCGTTGGATTGGACAACTGGATCATGTTTATGTATTTGGAAAAAGGTCTCTAAATGGCTTATTTAACAGGCTAATTTTATAAACTCGTTACATGACGATAACATGTTTTTAAAAAAAATCGACATTAGTATCCAAACTTAATGTTAATGAATTGCATTCATTGTTTGTTTGATTTCAATTTTCATGCAACGTCACACGAATAAACATAACTTTTTGAGTTTTTCTAAAACTAATATTAATATGTAATGCTTTTCTCTACAAGTCTACAGCTAAACTAAGCTAATTAGGTTAAAAAAAAAAAAAACTAAAGGCTAATTAACCTCTTCACCAAATTTCCTGATAAACGTACTTATAACACAAATATCATATCATCTTTTATATTAATGTCTATGAACAAATGAATTATATCATTTGTATATTGTTATGTTTTCATATTATTATAACAATATTTATTTTCATCGGATCATTGATGTAAGTTCACATTTTAAAAATTATTTCACATTTTTATTTTTCATTAAATTCTTTGATAATAAGTAGAGAAACTTTTTTTTTTTTTTTTGTAAAAATCATAGCATTTATTTGTTCATAGACTTTCAAATATGAATGATTAAACAACACGTTTTCTTTGAAATTGCAATTTCTCTCTCTATAAACGAATTTTAACAATATCCAAGACAATTTTATCGAGTCATGGGAATCCACGTTTTTTATATCCTATAACATTTTTTCTTAAAACTAAAATTAAAGAGTTTATATTTTGTTTTAGTGGTTGGTACGTAATAGCGATATATATCTACTCTCAATCCAGACACAACGTACCAAATAAGTTAATGACAAAAATATACAAGAGGTCAAATATATCATTTTCTTGGTACAACTTATATAGTTTCACAAACTATGAGATACAAAATAAAGCATTATCTTAACATGTGATATATTCTCTCGCATTTAAAGTGAATAGAGCACAAAACGGGTCCATAGAGTTATGTAAGTATGTGCCGTCATGGAGACCAAACCATAAGCTTAGTCATGTCGTAGAGACTTTAAACTTATCTACATTTTTATATCTCCTCTCTTGCGCATGAAGTTAACATTTTACGTCATAGCTTATGTCACTAGACCCCTCTTATAAACTTATACCATAATCTTTGTAAACAATATTATACGCATCATATAGTATATATATCGATTATGTAGTTATATAATATGGTTTGAATGTGCTCAACTCGGGGACAAGACATCGAAGAACATGTTATAACATATTGCTCTGTTATCGCAAAATGACAACTCTGACACTCATATGGGTTGTGTTTAATTATTTCTTGGGCTTATGTATATGCCATTTTGTGTTTACTCATCATCAGTTTTAATGTTGGATGTGTATACGTACGTTTGGGAATCACAATTATTTTATGTGAAAAATCAAACGAGATCTGAAAAAACATGAGTCGTGGATCATATATAAACTCTTCATGTTTTATGATCATGATGTTATCACTAAGCCATTTAAATTATTGATCAGTAAGTTAATATTGCGAATAGTTTGAGCTGTAGTCGACAATGATATATTACTGTGTAGACAAAGTATATGCTTAATTATATTATCAAAGATTTGTGGACCACAATGGAAGATATATGGAATTAGTTAACTCTTCACTCCATCATTAAAAATTTCATTTGATCATAACAATTTAGCAATATTGTATTATAACACATAAAAAAAAAAAAACCATGTGTATTTCGTATGGAAGACATGAAAACAAAGTTCATGCTATCTACATGATCACTCCAAACTAAACGTTACTCTCTTTACAATATTATTGGGAACAAAAGAAAACATAAAATGTACTGCCCATTTCTACTTTCTCTATTTATTTATTTTTCTGTTTAATTTTATCAACATTTTAAAATATTATTCACATACACAAATAAAATAGAGCCTGAATTAACAAAAGAAACAAAAAAATTATCTTCTGCAAACATACATTATACTACTCACACGAAAATAAAACCGAAATAGATCATGTGGTATTGGATTGATCTTTTCTTAAACATTTATATAGACCTTTACTAACATCTTAACCAATGTATTTAATAATCTCATATGTATAGTACTAATTTATTTATTTTATACAACACACAATATCTTTAAATTTGAATCCGGGCTTACAATAATACAAACCATTAATAGTATAAGTTTCATTTGAACTACAACAATATCACTAGTATACACCATCATGGCTGTATGTATGTATTTGTATCTGTATGTGTGTGAGAGAGATGTTTATGTATTGAATCCAACACTATTTTCATTGCTTTTTAAAAGATTACTAGGTCCTACTTTTGAAAATTATGCACAAAAGAGTCAAAAAATTTAAATTATAACATACGTAACAATAAGCTTTAAAAAAATTTGCATAGGATTCAGTTTTTATTTAAGACGGACCATCATGATATAAATTATACTTATACTCTATATAATTTATAATATGAAAACAAATGAGACTGATGTGTGGTCCATATGAGTTTTATGTCAAATTGTCGTGATACAAATAGACCATATCCCCTATAACAAAACTTCATATACTAACAAAAACTTTAAAAACGACACATTATATAATTTAAGTCCCATTATAATACTTCTCTACGGAAAGTGTCACATGTCACATGAAAGGTCACTGACCCCCAAAACCATATTATACACAATGTATTTGTATATATAAGTTTTCTCAATGAGCATCTTTTAAACATATTTGTTATAATCTCTCTTTCTCTCTCTCTTTCTTCTTCTTTCACAATATCTATGGATCCACGAACCACCGTGACCTCAGTGTTCCGGTGGTCAAGAAGTCGCCGGAAGATTCATCTCCGACGTCGTAAGTCACATGTGGTACGTCTTGGTGGTGGTAAGAACAACAGTGTTGTGTCACGTGGAGGATTCTCATTGAAAAAGATTGTTAGGAAGATGAAACTGAGATGGTTAAGGTTACATTACGTGAGACTTGTGAAGAAGGTTCAAGGGTTTTATCGTAATTTGGTTAAAGAGTTTGTGGACGCTGGAACTGAGTTAGAAGCGATTCAGAGGAGAATGGCGGTTGAAGCAGCTGCGTTTGCGGTTCCTGGGATGGGTCTTTCTTTTGCTTCTATGTCGGTTCATGATCGAGCTCGATGTTTTATTGTATAAATTAATCTTTTTTTGTAACTTTTTATTGCTATTATTTCTTCATAATGTTATTTTGTATCTTATAACTATTTATTTGTATTGTGATTTCGTATTTCTTGGAATCATATCAAACCATTGGGAAATGAGATTTGTCTGTATTCAAAAAGTTAATTGTAACCCTATAGTAAAATGATTAAGACATTATTTTGTCATTTCTGGCGGTACATTTTTCACAGTGGTTCAAATAAATATATCAAAGTTTTATCTTGTTGTCACCAACCACAAAACCAATTTATGTACTTAGCACCAACCACTTTGATATTGGCTCCACAGTGGAGCCTCCAATACAGAAACTACAACATCATTTCAAACGAACAAATAAAGAACTAGTAGGTGAGTAAAACAAAAGAAATTAAAGAATCGTAGGTGAGATTATATATTTTCATGTAAAAAAAGAAGAAAAAAAAATCAAGGATATATAATCTAATACTTAATTTGTGTCAGTGTTATTGTTGTGTCGTGACTCATAACTCGTATTCAAATTTAGTAATACTAGGAGAAAATCCACGGATTTTCTTTGTAATAAAATGTGATGAATTCGGTTTATGATATTAATTTTTCTAAAAATATGAAAAATTTGTGAGAATATCATCCAATCTAAAAGTACATTATGCATTCATTTCTAACGTTATAAGATTCAAAAAGCAGTCATATAAGTATATCTGTATATGAAACATGAAACCAACTAAGTGTCTTTGGTCTAGTGGTAAAGGGGCTCTGGCTGGAGGTTTTTGTGGTTGTGGTTTCATGTTTTATTTGCCCACGGTTATCTGTATATGAAACATGAAACCAACATGAAACCAACCCACGGTTATCAAAAAAAAAAAAAAAAAAAAAAAAAAAAANAAAAAAAAAAAAAAAAAAACATGAAACCACAACAACTTTTAAACTTGAAAGACAAATAACAGAAAGACTCATTGCGTGAAATGTCTTCATTTTACTGCTGATAGACCAGCAGCTTTTTAAGCAAAAAACCAATCCGCCGGTAGAAAAAATGGTGTATCTAACAATCCAGTTAATATATGAAACATGAAACCACAATAACTTTTAAATTGAAAGACTCAAGCTTTGACACCACATTAATTTTTCTTTTTACCTTTTGATCCTTCGCTTGATGTGTAAGGGTCGAAACCATCTTTTGAATAATGGATTTTGCCCATATTTAAATACACATGTAATGTGGGTTTATTTTAACATTATTAATCTTATATCTAAAATGTCTTCAATTATATTAATTGATTTTAAAAGACAGATGCCGACCACGTAAACTATCCATATGTCAATTTCTAGAAAGAGTTTCTTATCTTTTATTTAGTAGATACATATATATTCTGAAAAGAAATTGTTATTTTGATAAACTTAAAAGATGACAGAGTTAGACCATCTCCATCCATAAGATTGCTTAACAATTTTTAATTCATTTATATAATATTAAATTATTACTAGAGTTGCTTAGGAATTATCAAAATTACTTAACTAGGCAATTTTAATTGTGTTGCTTACCTAATTCTTTTATTTTTTTTATGTATTTTTTTTTTTTCATTTAAGCAAGTCCATTAAGCAATATCAATGGAGTTGCTCTTACGTACATGTATACAAATATACGTATACAAATTAATGTGTAGTAACATGGGATAAGATATCTTGTTAATCAAGTGAATGAGTTTATACGGTGCATGCCTTGCTGGAAGCAATTAGGCAATGATAATAAAAATAATTATCGTAATTATTCAGATCTTTATTTGATACTGTACACTATTATACTTACATGACAAACTCGTCGCTTCCCCATAAAAATTATAATATTTATTATTTAATCAGTTATTTGGATTTTGGACGATTGCTTTAGATTCAAGAATCTTTATGCTAAAATAATAGTACCAACTTGGATTATATTAGTTATCAGTTTTCCATTTTTCCGTATGACCAACAATGATTGTTATTAACCATAAGTTAGATAAACATTCGCAAAGTAACAGTAAAAACAAAATAGTTATGTTGTTGGCCGAAAAAAAAAAAATCCCTATACTGAATCAAAGCATACCATTTACCAAATAAAACGCTCATGGCATATCTTCAATATGCATTATTTTGTGTTTTGATTTGATTTCAAATGAAAACACGATTTTCTCAATTTTTTGCAAAGTAATTTCGATTTGATCAAGTTCATTTATTACACTCTAGATCGTATTTATCGATGTTCAAAACTTATGAAAACTATGACATTTTGTAATTACCAATAATACATCTTATAAAATATTTCATATTTCTTAAGAAACACCAGAAAATATCTACTGTTGGTAAAGACCAAAAGACATGTCTTACGACCGTCATGTACTCATGTCTACTTCCGCTATACTACGCCACAGGAAAGACGAGTTACATAGAGCTCGCCACCGAACCAAGTGTGCCTCGACAGGCCAAAGCTTTTGCTAATCGCCACGACTTGAAGGTACCGAGCTGGGATAATAAACTACCAGGAGCAATGTTGTTAATGACTCGGTATAAAGTGTTCTTGAGTCTTGGTTATCCCTTCGAAGAATTGTTCCGACTGTACCATAACCCTAATGGTTTCACCATGTGTTCGGGATGGAACATATAGTGGAGGAAGACCACTGAACATGGTGTTTACATCAATCCGGTCTCCGCCACTTCTGGTTAAGGAGATGAGATCAGCCACTAGGGCCGTGTTTCCAAACAGTGTAGGCTCGCTCGCATTGTAATCCCCTCGGCTGTCACGGTATTGATCGCCCTTGTTTGATCCGCCAACCATAGCTCCTGCGATGCTGCGTGGATTAGGATTCTTTGTGTCTCTATACTTGAGTCCTTCGCTACAACTTCTTCTCGTCTTGTCGTTTGGGATCATATAAGCCCTCCTGCAAAAACATCTCTTAATCAAGTCACACACAAAAAACACAAAACAGAGTAAAAAAAGGAGAGTATTTAAAATCAAATCACCTGAGCTTATACAATCCCAAAAGCCAACAAGAAAAGAAGTTGTAGAGAAGGATTCAGATACAGAGACACGAAGAGTCCAAATCCTCAAAACATCACAGGAGCCATGGTTGGTGGACCGAACAACGACGATCAATACCTGGACAGCCGAAGAGATTACAATGCCAGCGAGCCTACTTTGTCAGGAAACGCGGGCCTAGTGGCTGCTCTGATCTCGTTAACCAGGAGTGGCGGCGAGCGGATAGATGTAAATACAATGTTCAGGGGTGTTCCTCCGTTGTATGCTCCATCCCCAACACATGGTGACACCAATAATGTTATGGTACAGATAGACCATTTCTTCGGAGGTATAACCAGGACTCACGAACATTGTAAACCGACTCATCAGCAACATGGCTGGAGGTAGTTTATTGTTCCAGCTCGGTACCATCAACTCACGGCGGTTAACAAAACCTTTGGCCATTCGAGGCACTCTTGGTTCGGTGGCGACCACAGTACAGGATGGTCCTAAGACATGTCTCGTATTTGCCAACACTAGATATCATCTGGTGTTTTGGAATCTCTTAGACCTTGACCAACCTAGAAAAATCATGAAAACAGAAATTGTTAATATTTAGGTTTCTTGAAGCACAAGAAAAGAAAATTACATGAGTATCACTATATTCTAGCTCCAAGAGAAAGAAGAATTATGGACGATAAAAACTCACCATTTATCACTTTTGGTTTGTACCACAAGTGTGTACTTCCGGTTGAATCTCCACCGTGGCACACAAGATCTTCCATGCAGACCAGTTTCCAGAGCGAGTGAACTTTACTCCATTGGAAGAGAGTACAATAAGAGCTTATGATTTGGTAGTGAAGAAATGAGTACACTGTAGGGTCCTTTTTATAGAGCATTTTCTATAATTATTATTTTTTTTTAAATATAAACAGAATAAAGAATTATATGTTTATGTTTTTTTTTTGGAGAAATATATGTTTATGAACCTTTTTTTTTTTTTTTAAAAAGATATTGATGAACTTATGGTTATGGTGTTGCCGTTAGTATTATCATTTTTCCCTATATTATCGATATGAAGTTTGATAAATTTAAATTTTATTATTGTGAATTATATACCCTTTGTTTTTTTCTATATTGGTGTCTTTTGTTTCTAATCTAATAACATTTCATAAAGGTTTTTCTTGGATACCAAAAAAAAAGAAAAAAAAACGAATATTTTCAAAGCAAATAGAAAACTTTAGCTTTAATTATCCACCAAAATGATGACTTTTTTTTAACACATTCTCAGCTCTCATAATTAAGCTATAGCTTTACTTTGGTTATACAACCAATTGATGACTATAGCTTTACTTTTGTGAATATTCTTTCCCAAAATAGAAAGTTTTTTTTTTTTTTGTTTAGAACTGTATTGCACTATTGCGTGATGAAGAAGCCCACACATTGTCATTTTATTTCCAGCTATATTGATTTTAGATAATCTTTCATTTTTCTTTGCGTTTTTGTTGAAAGTTGTAATAAGCTTTTGTTGTCTTTAGCTCTTTTTTTTAGACGTTTGATTCCAGATTGCACTTTAATTTTTCTTTTATAACGTCAATTCTTTATTGATAATCAAGTGTTGTACAAAGATTAATACATCCAAAGTGGAGGGATAGCAAAAGATTCGTAAGAGTGAACAACAGTTAAAGTATGTTTACACAGACTATCAGCAATACCATAGCCTCTCGCTTAACATATCCAAGTGATGAAGCAGGTAGTTTATTTGTCCAATGTCGCAGATCATAAGAAAGAGCATAGATGTCTCGATGGTCTCTGCTTTGGCTAATGATATTGACTAGCTCAAGACAATCACTTTCAAACCAAGACATGAGTATAACCATGACGCCAACATAGTTGTAACTTTTAAGGCATTTAAGAAAGCCTAAACCTTCAACGTGAAGTGGTGATGATGCTTTAGGTAGTTTAGCATAACCTGAACTGATATGACGGCCATGATCATCCCTAATTATCTAACCAGAAGGAGTGTGATCCAAACTAGCTTTTATATCCACTGTCGAAGGATGGGTGTGAATTTGAGGCTTGAGCATGTATCCATTCTTGAACGTCCTGATAACTTATGGTTAACGTTTAAAAATCATTGTTGATCATATGCAAAAGTGTTACAAGTTATACTAATTATGATAGCATCTAAATGTACAACCAAAGTAAAAGGTGGAAAAGGGGAGAGAAAATGGAATACAGTGACCAATGAATATAGTGAGGTTTACTTTTACTCAAGTGATAGTACTCAAAGTGTTCACTATTTCTTTTCATGTAACATAAATAGAGACGCACTCGTACTATCAAAGAATCTGTTCTTTCGACTTTTGGGCATGTGAGCACAAAGCTACTATAACCAAGTGATTAAAAATACTAATGTAGTATATAATATTAATATCAAACATTTTATCAAAATCTTTCAAAGAGGTAGAATCATCATTTGGAACAACCCTTCCAATTGGGAAAAAAAGAAAAAAAAAAGGTGGTGGTGATGAGTAGTTTTTATGAGGAACTATTGGTATGTGTGCATCACTAATCTGGTTGTTTGATCTTTTCAGTTCACAAGTATAATATTATAAATTTTATAAAAATAATTTAGTTATTTTTCTAAAAAATGGTTTCAAAAGGAAACACAAATTTACGCGCATGGCATATATCTTCAATTAATATGCACTGTTTTGTGTTTTGATTTAATTTCAAATGGAAACACGGGTTTTTTCAGTTTTAATTAAAGTAATTTCCATTTGATCAAGTTTATACATTCTGTTTTTGTTGGTTTATGTCTTGAGATTAAGACCATGTGGGCTGAACATAAGTCACTGGGCCTTTGTCTAAGCGAAGCCCATATTGTGTTGAAGATAAGCAACGTCGCTTTCTACAAGTACAGGGTTGGTAAGTGGTTCTTATCAACAGAGAATAGATTTGAAGTAATAAGGTTTTTTATCAACAAGATCTAAGAAGAAAGTAACGAGAGAGAGGAGAGGAAGGAAGAAGCAAGAGAGTGTGGCAAGAGGTGAAAGTGAAGAGTCTCAAGTTCCTTAAGAGACTCTTCCCTTTTGAATGTCCATGGTTTGCATCTTACGGTGAAGAAGTGAGTTGATTCTGTTATTGGTGAAAGGCAGAGGGAGAGAGAGATTGAGCTGGTTCTTCTCGGTGTATCTCAAAGCTAGTTTCTTGTTCTTCTTCTTCTATTCTTTGTGTTCTTTACTTTATTTGCCTCTTGAACCGTGAATCATTGATAGATTAGGACAAGGATTAAGGCTTTAATCCGAACAGTTTTATATTGTCTTGGTCGAAATCCAAAACTTTTGAGAATTATTACAACTTGTAAAAGTACAACTGTAGCAATACATCTTATAAAATTGTAACATACTTATTTTTAAGAACAGCAACATCCTTGATTATCTTTACACCGGCCAGCCGATAAAGAAAACTTTTGTTTTTTGCAAAATTTATCACAACTAATGCCCTTCCCATCACACGGACCAAGACCATAACCGAAGCACAAGTCGTTAGGATACACACGACCTGTTTGTTTAAAAAAAAAAATCATTAAATCAGTGTACACATGAACAAGATCGAAAAGTGGAGATAATCATGAAATCAATACCTTGATCATCAGTGATTGTCGTACGACAATGAGCAAAAGATACCATGAAGATGATGAAAACAAATCCAACAAAAGTTTTCATAGTGATAGCCATTTTTGTGGTATATTTTCTCAGAACTTTTTTTCTACAGCTAAATTTTCTTTACTTTGGTTTTTGTTGTTAGGTTCTTTGCTTCGACTTGTTATATATAGCCATAGGGGCACAAGATTTGGAACAACAAATCTCCTTCTCTTATTTTTCTATTACTCTAAGATATTTAAATTTAATTAAATACCCCCACCAGTCAGTTTTGTACTCTAAGCTTGGTTCTGTAGACACGAGACAGACGAACATGCATTAGTCCTTGAATGAATCACCTACTTAATTATTGATTCAATATTTCTCTGATGATATTCGATTAACGGTGATGTACATAGATATAATATAATTATTCAAATTTATACAATTCTGTAATTAGAGATTTACAATATATTCAAAAAAATATATTGCGCTACATAATAATATTTATTTTTACATAATCCAACATTTGTACATAGTCAAAATGCATTAGTAGGAGAACATTTGGAAAGTTTAGAAGAAAATGTGAATATGCATATATACAACTTGAGATCTCAGTCTTATTAATCGAAAATATAGATTTACAATCTCTTTTTATAAGTTTTTTTGGGTATAATTAGGAGTTAATCCGACATTTTATTATTCCATAGATTATTCAAAATGAATGTGTAATACAATATAAGATTTTTTTTATAGTCTTACAAATCTAATTTCATTACATATGATTTTTAATCTAATCAAATGGATATCCCACAGTGTAACTCTTCCGCAATACATGGTACATACGATTTTTAAACCGATAAAATAAACACCTCTTACAGATAACTACTCCACGGTGCATCTCTCCCTGCTATATGGATCCACGACGAACGGATTTGTCTGCACCACTCTGGACCTTCGTTAAGCTTGTGATAATTAATATGCAGAAACTGCATTCTCTGGGAATCGAACCCCGGACTTGATGTAAAACCCTTTAAACCCTTAACCACTAGATTAAGGGGCTTCCACTACCAAATATTTAAAGGAAAAAAAAGAAGATAAATTGGTGTTTAATTGATATATATTTATGAATATTTATTCCAATATTGGTGTTTAATTGATATTTATGAATAAATATTAGTTATGAATTGGTATTTTAAATATTATAAAATTTAGTTATGGGTTAGAGCTGTTTTTAATTGATTTTTTAATATAAATTGCTCTAAACCGTTGTTAGTTTTAATATATTTGTATAGTGTTTCATTATTTATCCTGACAATGAAGTAGTACCTTTTTTTTTTTAGTCACCAATGAAGTAGTAATTAAACATCATAATAAGTAGATTTTGGACTAGGAGCAATGCATCATCGCGGTAAGTAAAACAAAAACAAAAAAAAAGTTCTTCTTCTTCTATGTGATTTTGAAAAACAAAATGTGGAACAACAAATCTCGTCCTCTTATTTTTCTTACTCTAATATATTTAAATTTAAATGCCCCCACCAGTCAGTTTTGCATTTGTTCTGTGGACGCAAGACAAATGAACATGCATGCGTACGTAGTGTAGGACATTGTTAGTCCTTGAATGAATCACCTTTATGTTTTCAATTACGTACTGTTACTTAATTATTGATTCAAAATTTCTTGGACGATAAAGTCTGAAAACTTATAGAAAGTTCGATTAAAAATAATGCACATAGATATGAGAAATCATGTGTTTCTTTCTCTGAAAATAAATTGAAACACATTACAATGTATTTTGGAAAATTTAAGACCCCCTTGTTTAAGTCTATTTGAAAAAAGTGATTTACGTTTTAAATATAGTATTATTAACAACTGGTTTTAGGCACCGAAAGAAACTATACACCAAAGATTCAGAACTTCCACAGTTTATGGAACTAAAAAGAGTAAATGTATATCGAATATATAAAATAAAGTTTACAAAAAAAAGAGAGAAGAATATATAAAATAAAGAGTTGTATTTTGTGCATCAGTTGTGGGGTGAAGGAGAAAATGACACAACAGAAATAAAGAGTTGTACTATGTGTCGTTAAAGCTTTCATTGTTGGGTATAACCACTTCTGCCATTAATTAGATACTTGTCCTCCACATGATGATATTATTATTCTACCTCTAGAAAGATTTTGATAAAAATGTTTGATATTAATAATATAATCTACATTAGTATTTTTCAGTCACTTAGTTACGTACACTCTGAATTTTATTATTCTTTATCGATAAATATATAATAAGTGTTGTTGCAAACAATCCACTACTCTGTTTATTTTTTACGAAGTATATAATTTTTTTTAGAACTATACAAACGAACAATTCCTTATGGAGTCATGCTCTAAAAAAGCGTTTCTGTTTTTATTTTTTATACGCCCAAAATGTAAGTTTTTTTTTTTTTTTCTTTGGATAATAGAAAAAAGGGAGAGTTCATTAAATCAGTATACACATGAACAAGATCGAAAAGTGGAGATAAAATTTAAATCAATACCTTGATCATCAGTAATTGTGGTACGACAAGGAGCAAAAGATACCATGAAAATTATGAAAACAAATCCAACAAAAGTTTTCAGAGTGATAGTCATTTTTGTGGTATTTTCTCATTTTTTTTTTCTACAACTAAATTTTCTATACTTTGGTTTTTGTTGTTAGAGTTCTTTGCTTCGCTTGTTATATATAGCCGTAGGAGCACAAGATTTGGAACAACAAATCTCGTTCTCTTATTTTTCTCTTAGATATAATTAGGCCTGAGCATTTTACCCGGACCCGAAAACCCGATCCGGAACCGACCCGAAAAACACGGTTCAGATCGGGTTCGGGTGTAAGTCTTTTACCTCATTGAGTCCTCCACTCAATTACCCACATGTCTGGGTGTTATCCGCTATCCGAATAAGATCCGATGAGTACCAAACATAAGTGTTGCATTTATGTCTTGTGCAGCTAAAGTTCTCTGTCTCTTGCGATACCTAAGCCAAAATCGTGTACCCTAAATCCCTTCTCCTTATTCACTTTCCAAACATTAAACTGAATTCTGTAAACATCGAGGCTCTCCTCCGTCTGAGACATCTCGAAATCGATCCAAGGTAAATGGCTAAATGTTTCGATTCAATCTTGTCTTGTTTTCATTCTTTTTTATTCGATTTATACACAAGTTTTTATTGTTTAGTTTCAGTTTTCAATTTTGTCTAGTTCTTGTATTGTTTTCCTTCGATTCAACTCGATTTTTCTTGTGTGTCTTGTTTATTGCATATGAGTTTTGAACTCAATCTCTGTTATGTGTCTTGTTTATGCAGATAGGTTCTTCTGATGATTTTTCATCAGGCGAGGATGTTGAAACACAGAACCAGACAGCCGTCGAAACACCCACCCCAAAAAGGAAAGGCAAGCGTAAGAGCAGAGAACCAGAACAATGAGGAGGTAGTGGTTCTAAGTCAAGAAAGAAGACAAGGTCTTGGGTGTGAGATCATTTTGAGAGACAGTAAAACGACATTGACAAAGCAAATTGTAAGTATTGTGGTAAGGAGATGGCATGTCCATCCAGGTCAGGTACATCTAACATGAAGAAGCACTTGAATTTAGCCTGCAAGGCTTTCCAAGTGTGGGCAGCAGCTAATATATTCAAAGGCCAGACTGTGTAGGCTCCTGATGGTGATGATGGTGAGCTTCACGTGTGTAAAGTTTCTCTAGAAGTGGTAAGAGAAGCTTCGAATGAAATGTTGGTGTTGGCAGAGTTACCTCTCGCGTTTATAGAGAGTTTAGCATTGAAACATTTCTGCAGTAGAGTTCAGCTCCAAAAGCCTCATTCTAGGAGAACAGCCACTAGGGATATTGTGAAGAGTTATGTTAAGAAAAAAAGAGGCAATGAAGAAGATTCTTTACCAGAACAAGCAACGTCTGTCTTTAACTACTGATATATGGGTTTCTCCCCACACTGGAGGTAGTTAAATGTTAGTACTGCGCATTTTATTGATCGTTGGTGGCACCTTAAGAAGCTCATCATAGGATTCTAGAAGGTGTATGATCACAAAGGTGCAAAAATATGTAATGTGTTGATTAACTGTTTGAAGGAGTGGGACATCAAGAGAGTTTTCTGCATCACAGATGACAATGCCACAACTAATAGTTCAGCCATGAAACGCTTCAAAGAAGAATTCAGTGAAAATGGGGATGATGCATTGGTTCTACAAGGTCAGTATCTCCATTTAAGGTATTCTACACATATTATCAATCTTGTTGTGAAGGAAGTTTTGCAAGAGATAGACAACCGTGTGAATGCTATTTGTAATAGCATTCACTACATGAGATCTTCAACACCTAGGCTGAAGTCATTTGAGAGGAGGGTAGACTCATAAAAAATTCAAAGAGGAAGCTTGCCTTTATATGTGAAGACAAGATGAAATTCGACTTATCTCATGTTGGAACAAGCTATGAAGTTCAGATTGGCATTTGAAAAGATGCAAGTTGAAGACAAGCCATATAATGAAAACTTTAGTGAAACAGTGGATGGAAAAAAAGACTTGGACAACCTGTTAAAACTGATTGGGAGGCTGTTGATAGGTTAGTCCAATTTCTAATCATATTCTACAAAGCCACTTTCTAATACCATTTGTTTGCATAAGTTGTATCATGCCATAGTCACTATGACTAGGAACATCACTGCCTTAAGAAATGCTCTTGGTCCTGATGAAATCTTAAGGTCCAAAGCTGTTACAATGTTATGGAAGTTAGAGAAGTACTGGAATCCTTTTGGGATTAGAGTTGAGATGAATAGGCTAGTGATAGTAGCCACTGTCTTTGATCCAAGTAAGAAGATGAAGTTTGTTGATAAATTATTTGAGAAACTTTATGGCAAAGAAAGTGAATCGGCTACTCAGCTTCATGATGATGTAATGGCCATTTTGAGGAGAGTTTTTGAAGAATACAATGCTTTAGTGGACAAAACCAGTTCTGGAGGTGGTGATGCAACTTCTCAGTCTTATGGAGCATCATCACACTCACACTCACAATCACAAGATCAGTTTGTTGAGGAAGTTTCTCAGAAAATTTTCCTTTGTAATGGTCTTACATATGAAAGTATGATTGACCTGTATGATGAGCTTGTTCAAGAAACATGTAAACAATGAGCAATTTATTTGTTTACTTCTCTTAATCTCTTTCATACTGGTTTATTGATTTTTGCTAACTTTTTTTAATAACAGACTTTGAAGATATTCCAAATGAGTTGGAGATGTATTTGAAAGAGAGTATGGAGATTAAAAATCTCCAAAGTTTCCGGTGCCTGGTTCAGAGTTTAATGTTGTCTTGGTGGAGGCTAAACAGTCCAAAGTTTCCGGTGCTGTCACTTAGAGCTAAATATATTCTTGCAATGCAGGTGTCCTCAGTAGCATCTGAGTCTGCCTTTAACACTTACGGCAAAATTCTAGAGCCTTCAAGAAGTTGTCTCACTCCTTTCATGGTTAAGATCTTAATGTGTGACGAACAATGGCTAAAATGTGAAATCACAATCAATGTTAAAGCAGTGACAAGAAAAGAATAATTGGTTGCAAATGTAGAGTTGCAAGATGAACTTATGAGAGGTATGATTCTGTTTCTTGTGTTTCTTACTTTCTTAGTTTCTTTTATTTTGTTATATCATTTGCTAACTTCATTTGTCATTTTGTTTTGTATGTAGAATTTGAACCAGCATTTCAAGATTCTTGATGGATTTAGATGAAGCTCAAGATTGAAAGTTGAAGTTGAAACTATGAATTATGAACCTTGTGAGTGTGTATTTTGGAATTTGGAATCCTTTTGTTTATGTTTGGCATTTGGATTTTGGAATGTTACTACTTCATGTTTCAGTTTTTGGATTAGAATCGTTTTGCTTTTGGTATTTTGGACTTGAATTTGTATTCATACTGGTTTGAGGTTGGTGGAATATTGGTTTTTATTGGTTTGATGTCGGTTCTTTAATATAATTTCAGGTAATTTTTATTGATTTCGGGTAAAATGGAATAAAAAACCCGAAAAATAGAGATCCGAACCAAAATTTTATCGGGTAAAAAATAAATCTGCTACCTTACAGTTATAAGAATTGTTAACCCGAACCGACCTGGAACCGAAAAGACCCGATCTGAACCCAATCCGAAAATTATCCAAGTACCTATTGGATCCTAAACTCCTCTACCCGAAGGAACCAACCTGAACCCGACTCGACGACCGGAATGCCCATGCCTAGATATAACTTAATTATTCAAATTTATACAATTCTGTAATTCGAAATTACAATATATTCAAAAAGTATATTTCGCTACATAATAATATTTATTTTTACATAATCCGGCATTTTTACATAGTCAAAATTCATTTGTAGGAGAACATTCGGAAAGTTTAGAAGAAAATGTGAATATGCATATATACAACTTAAGACCTCAGTCTTATTAATAAAAATAAATAAAAAATATTAGATTTAGAATGTATCTCTTTTTATAAGATTTTTTCAGTATAATCTGAGATTTTATTGTTCCATTCTTCAAAATGAATGTGTTTTATAACACATGTATATGTTTAGTGGGCCAAAAAGAAAAACATTTCGAAGCCTGACTGAATAATTTTTGTTACTTTAGCATCCCATCATCAGCAATTCAGTGTATATCTTTCGTGACTCGGAACTACAACCATACACTGTTGCTTCCATGAAATATCCTACTTATAAAGTGTCTACAAGCAATTTAAAACTTTTTTGTTACTCTAGCATCTATCCCATCATCAGCAATTCAGCATATGTAACTTTATATGATTTGTTATATTATAAGAAAAGATCTAAATCCAAATTTTCATACATGCATGTGCTATATGAATAGACGTATATAAATAATTTTTGTTACAATATGGGTTTCCGAAAGTTGTCTTCTCGAACTCCCTATCTCTTGCTCCACTCTTCAATTCCAAGAGAGTGACCAATGAACTAAGAAGGTCCTGTTTCATGACATCCACTGTCTAAGCTCGACTTTTTATACTATATGTAATTTGTTTTGTGGGTTGTTTTGTTTTGCTCGACTTGGGTTGAATTGATAAGTTTCAGATTTAGTTTGGTTAAAAGTAGTGGTACTATTGGTTTATAAATGGTTTTTGGTGTAATTTGAAATTAGTGTGGTTTTAGTTTTAAAAGTGGGTTTAATGTAAAAAAAATTACCGTTCAATTAAAATGGCATAAAATTGTTATAAAAAAAAAATCAGTTTTGTTCTAGATTCAAACTCGCAACATGTCGGTGTTATAGTAGGAGTGTAACTAATAAGTTAAGGAAATAGAAAATTTACAGACTATATAAAACTCGTAACATGTTGGTGTTATTATCTTAGATTTCTTTTATAGACTATATTTGATTCTTAAGAAAATAAAAAATTATCTCATGTGCCTGAAAACAAAATATATCTTTTGCGTCTATGAAGAATCAAAACTGAAATTGGATTTTGGGTTTTTTTTTAATATATTTTTGTCCTATTTTTCTCTACTTCATGTCATTTTCGGAGGGTAAACTTGCAAAAATCGAGTTGAATGGTTATATTGCATGGTTTAGTTGAGTTATATGATTGTTTTGCATTTTTCCATCGTCTAGGAAAAATTTGTAAAAAAAAAAAAAAAAATCAAATTAAAGGGTTTACTTGCATTAAACCCTTTAAAAGTTCATTTTGTGGGGATCCAGATATAAATTTTTTAAATGGTGTAGATTTAGAAAGAGGTTTAAACTTTGGGTGGGTGAATATATTATGATAGTTTTAAGTGGAATTCGGATTGTCGACCTAAAAATTATAAGATGACAAAGTTACAAATGTGTAGTAACATGGGATGACATATCTTGTTAAGTGTCTACAAGCATACCGTCAAAAAACACACCCTAAAAACTCTTTGTTACTTTAGCATCCCATCATCAGCAATTTAGCATATGTAACTATATAATTTTTTATAATGTGAGAAAGATCAAAATCAAAATTTCTATACATGTGCTATATGAATCAACGTATATAAATAATTTTTGTTCCATTGGAACTCTTTGGATTCATTTTTTTTTTTCATGGTAATTTGTATTAGATAAAAAATCTTGAATGTTGTAAGAACAACAACATTCAAGATTATCTCTACACTGGCCAGCAGGATATTGATGTTGTTTGCCCTAATTCCCATCACACCGACCATAACCATAACCGAAGCACGAAACTTATCACAACTAACCTGTTTGTTAACAAAAAAATATAATCAGTAAATCAGTATACACATGAGAGAAAATTATGATCATAATTGAAAAGTGAGGATAAGATTAAATCAACACCCCGGCTGACAATGAACAAAAGATGTCATGAAGATAATGAAAACAATTTCGACAAAACTTTTCATAGCTATAGCCGTTTTTTGTGAAATACTCTCAAATTCTTTTTACAATTCGATTTTTTTTTGTTTTGCTATATTTCTCTACTTTGACTTGTTATATATATATATTACACAAACATAATAAATTATCTATAATTTTGATTTACTGTGTAGATATTTTTGTTGATTTTTAAAGATACGCTCGCCTAATATATATGTACAAATATCTACACAATGAAAGAATTATATTCCAAAACTTAAATTTCCAGGTCAAAACTGAAAATGTATTATTTTTCCATTATTTTCTTGGTCAAGAGAAGAACACGTAAAACTAGTCTTGGACATTCGGTTAACCATTCGGTTTCTGTTCAGTTATTTTCGATTTCAGTTAATTTGGATATAGTAAATAATAATCATTCGGATATTTCAGATTTTTTTGGTTCGGTTTGGTTTGGTTGGGATAGTCAATTTGATAACCGAAATAATTACTGTCTCAGTTCGGTTCGATTTTTAATCCGAAACAAAATGAAATAATAAAATAATCGGATAAAACTGGAAAAAACTACCAACCGAAAACACAAACCAAAGTAAGAAAATGAGCAATGCTCGTGAAAAATCATGGATCTGAAAATTCTGGACAAGATTTTGGCTATGGGAAGAACAGGGAATACAAAGCTTGGTCTTGGTTATGATCATGGTGGCACAGTTTGTTCTAAAACTGAAATTTCATTTGTCTCAGGGAATGTGTCGCATGCTGTTGGAGCAGAGAATATCATTACAAACTTAAGTGATATGAGTATTACACACGTCTCACAAACTGCAGGAACAAAGAAGAGAAGTAGTGGAAGTGTCATTCATAAAACAATTTCAGATTCATAACTAAAATCAGTCAAGTGGAACAATTTAAAGGCTGTTGCAGCACAAAATCAGAATCAACATAAAACATCTCACATCGTTGGATGCTTTTATGTAGAAAGAGAGGACATATAAAGGCTCATTGTTATAATTTCATTGACAAGGTAAGACGTAACAGGTTGACTTCAACTCAAAGAAAAATTCGAAAAGTGTTGATGAAGAAGATTGATTTATGTGGTGTTAGTTCTTGGAAATATTCAATGAATAAGTTGAATGAGTCTTTGACTTGCATGTCTAGGAGTTGTAAACATCAGTCATGCTGGCAAGAATGTCATGGTCATAAGCTTAAAATGAGTTGGCGAAGTCAAAAGGAAAGTGCTTTCAAGCAAGATGAATGTTAGAGAAAGTGTCATTAAACTTGTTAAATGGTTTGAAGTTTTTCATAGAGTTTTATCACTCAAGCAGGAAGAGATTAGAGAGATCGTTAGTGTGAAGACACTTGATTGAGGGGGAGTTGGAATGTTTTTTTTTTTTTGTATATGTGATGCATATGTATGATGGATATAGTGAGAAGCAAGTAGCGAGCTTGAGTTGTAAAATTCAATGAAATAGGGGGAGAATGTTAATACCAAGTTTCAGCATGCTCTAGTTGTGGAACTAGATGGCACGCAAGAAGATGTGGATTGTGATGAGTAGTTGTTTAACGTGGATCTTGCAAGAGAAGAAATTGAAATTTGCTTGTTATGCAAGTCTCAAGAGATATGATGTATCTAGAGAAGAGGTAGTGTGATCAAAGAAAAGGAAAAAATCAATCTTATAAAAGGAGATGTGATCATACGGTTTGCCGTAGCCACAAGAAGTAAGTCTCGTTAGAAGCTAGATTTTGTAGTGAATGTTTGAGCGTTAAACATGTTAGTGGTGTAAAATTAATTGTGGTTCATTGTAAACTTTTTTGTTTAGTTGGTGTTGAACTAAGTGTGTCTTAGGGTCAAGTAATTACAGTAGGCAAGATTGTGTTTAGTTGGTGTTGAACTAAAGGGGGTTCTAGTATCAAGTAATTCCATTAGGCAAAATATTGTTGTAAGATTCTCAAAAAAAGTTTGAGTGAAGAAAGATTGGATATAGGCACGTAGCTATATGTTTTATAAATCTTGTGTGGTCTCATATTCTCGTATTTACATTCACAACATTAAAGGGCTTTCAGGAGAATCCATCTCCTCCACTCCCACTTTAATGCCCCCTGCATGCTTAGTATTAAACACATGTATTCTCTTATTCCTGAAATCATTACATGACTTAGCAGCTAGCAGAAGCTTTGCTATAACTTAGTTGTTTCAAAGATCCTGGCTTTAAATACTTATCACTCGAATTTTTTCAATACTAACTATCTACGCAACTAAACCTGAAACAAAACAAAAGTGTTTGTAGATCAAAAGGAGAAAAATTGCCTAATTGCATTTCCAGTAAGGCATGCATGCACCTTAAACTCATTCACTTGATTAACAATATATCTCATTCATTCAAAATATTTAAAAAGCTTTCTCAAGTTGAGCCCACGAGCCTTCAAAAGTCTTCTGCATTCTATGGTGATGATAATCCGACTTCCAGGAGACCAAACCATTGGTTTTTCTTGGCTAAGGTCTCTAATTGTACTAACTGATCCACGTCATCGAGAACAACAAGCACTCTCTTGTCTTTTAACCGGTACCAGTCTTGTACAGCTCCTAAGTGAGGTACTTTATATCCTTCTGGTGGAATATCTAAGATAGGAACTGATGTTGTAAGTCTAGCTTCATATATAGTGTGGTCATCCGAAAAAGATGTTTTTGTGCATCCTTTTATATCCTTCGGGTGTAATATTTGAGACAGAAACTGCTCTTGTAAGTGTACCTTCAAAGCGTACTCATCCGAACAAGATATCCTCCATAAAGACACTCACATCGAAACTCTGAGAGTGTTTGCAAAGATCCTCACATCATTCACATCAAGACATAACAACGGTTCCACCTTCTCCATATAATCATCCATCCCAACGAACCCGTCAAAATCAATTGATGGTGTTGAATTACTGACCAACTCGTTTGATATATCAGTGGTAATTTCATGGCCGCATCATTATCCCTAACGAATGGGAAAATCAACATGTTTATCAAAGTATTCATGAATAATTGCATGTATACATTCAAAAACAATTAATCCATTAGTACTTATAAAATAGTATTCATGATATCTAGAGAGGAACAAAGAGCAGAGAGCAATTTTTTTTTTTTTTGGATTTCAGAGTTGGTTGATTTCTGTTGACTTATAATGAGAAACAAAATTTAACACGGATTGGAAAATTTGAGAAGAGGCTAGCATACAAAGTGGACCAATCTTTTAGAAGGAACTAATATAGCTAGGAAACCAAAAAAGTTTGATCAAAGATGCTACTTTTACTTCCAAGAGATGGGGACCCCATAGATGAGTCCTTACTAGCAATTTTTAAAACAAAATTATGACTGGACTATTGGTTTGACCACCATTTTGTAAGAAACAAAGTTTTGTTTTGAACTTAGAAGTTATATATAGGAGAAGGTAGAAACCAAACCAATAGTCCAGTACAACAAAATCAATCATACAAATAACAAGTAGTCATTCTCCAAAATACTTGGCCACCTGACTAGTGATTGTCTAATATATCGTATGATGTGAAGTCATTTAGTCATTTTCGGCTGCATTCACCACCCCTAATACATCTCATCATGAACACATTGGTTACAATTAAGACCGATCAAAGTTAAAAGATGTTTGTGGAAATCTCATTAATCAAAATCTACAACTTTACACAGTTTGCATGTAAACCAAAAGCATAATGTGCCTAGAATTTTGAAAGATAATACAATGTTGAATCAAACTATTGGGGATATATACGACCGATGTAGATGAGGTCGTATATCGTGTTTAGCTTAGCCTTGTTGTTATCATATCCTAAGTTCTAGGAGATTCATGTTTATCATTGAGAATCACAAGTCTGTATAAATAGTCGAGTCTATTCTATCAATAAAGAAAGCAATACTAAACACCTAATTCTACATGGTATCAGAGCGTCGATCTGACCTCTAATTGTCTTAAATCTCTGTGAGTCTTCTTGTTGAAGTCTCCAATCGTCTGTGACGATGTCTGAAGTTGTCAGAGCCGATGGTTCGGCAGGGAGTAAAACCCCTTTGTCGCCATACACATTGTATGTATCTGACAATCCTGGTGCTATGATTACTCCGGTGGTGTTGAACGGAGATAATTACAATGAGTGGGCGAAGGAGATGCAAAACGCACTTCAAGCCAAACGGAAAACAGGGTTCATAGACGGAACCTTGAAGAAACCGGAAGCTGATAGTCCCGATCTTGACAATTGGGTGACTGTCAATTCGATGATCGTGGGATGGATACTAGCGTCTATCGAGCCAACCCTCAAGACAACGGTTATATTCGTCTAGAATGCCTACGATCTGTGGGAGGAACTGAAGCTTCTCTTCTCGGTAGGTAATAAGGTGCGAGTCCATCATATGAAGTCTCAGCTCGCTTCGTGCCGACAAGATGGTCAAACAGTGCAGCAGTATTACGGCCGATTGAGTTCCCTTTGGCAAGATCTCGCGGTGTGTTCGCCTCTGCCGGCGTGTACCTGCGATGCTCGTGCTGGAATAGTCAAAGAAAAAGAAGAAGAAAAGGTCCATCAGTTTATAATGGGCCTGGATGATGCAAAATTTGGTGGGCTCTGTACCCACTTGATAGGAATGGATCCGCTGCCGTCTCTCAGTGAAATCTACTCCAAGGTGATACGCGAGCAACACCGCCTGTCTTCAGCTCAGTCGCGAGACCAGCGTCACGATGCGGTCGGATTTGCTACCAGGGAAGCGTCAAGTGGAGGAGGCCAGCAGTCCGATAGTCAGAGTCCTAGTAGACAAGACTCGATTTTGAAAGGGAGATCTCTGTTCTGTTCCCATTGTGAAAGGAATGGACATGAAAAGAAGGACTGTTGGGAGCTCATTGGATTTCCTGAGTGGTACACGGAAAAAGGATCTGGGAAAGGAAACTCCGGTCGTGGTCGTGGTGGGAGAGGTTCTTCTGGTCGCGGACGCGGAAGAGGACAGCTTGCCACGGCGCACGCTACAACCTCAAATTCGTCCCCAATCCCGGAGTTTACACATGAACAATGGAGTGCTCTCTCTAAGATGATTCAAGACAAATCCGGTTCTGGTAATCCCTATAAAATGTCTGGTAAGGCAAAATTTGGTGATGTTATTCTTGATCCAAGCGCTTCTCATCATATGACTGGGAATCGTTCTCTGTTAGTTAGTTTAGTGTCAATCCCGTTGTGTGCGGTTGGTTTTGCTGATGGTAGTAGAACATTCGCTATGCACATGGGAGTAGTTGCTCTCTCAGCCAGAGTTTCACTCACTTGTGTCTTATATGTGCCGGCTTTGAACTGCACCTTGATCTCTGTTTTCAAACTCTTGAAACAGACAGGATGCTTTGCTACCTTTACTGATATTGTATGTATGTTGCAGGACCGCTTCTCGAGGACTTTGATTGGAACCGGTGAGGAGCGTGATGGGGTGTATTATCTGACAGATGTGGTCTCTGCAAAACTTCATTCAGCAGCTGTGTCGACTGATCAAGAGTTGTGGCATCAACGTCTAGGACATCCAAGTTTTTCAGTGCTTTCTTCTTTGCCTTTGTTTTCTGGTTCTTCGAAACCTGTTAGCTCTCATCCGTGTAATGTGTGTTTTCGAGCTACACAGACTAGAGATGTTTTTCCAGATAGTATTAATAAAACATATGAATGTTTTTCCTTAATCCATTGCGATGTCTGGGGACCTTACCGTGTTCCTTCCTCATGTGGGGCGGTCTATTTCTTAACAATAGTGGATGACTTTTCGAGATCCGTTTGGACCTATTTGATGCTCGCTAAGTTTGAAGTTCGTAGTATTTTGACAAATTTCTTGGCTTACACTGAAAAGCAATTTGGTAAAAGTGTTAAAGTCATTCGCAGCGATAACGGCACAGTTTATGTTCCTATCTTCCCATCTTCGACAACTTGGAATCCTACACCAAACGTCTTGCGTTGGCACACCACAGCAAAACGGACGCGTTGAACGCAAGCACAGACATATACTTAATGTTGTTCGCTGCTTGTTGTTTCAAGCTGGTTTACCGATTAAGTTTTGGGGAGAAGCAATTCTAACTGCAGCTCACCTTATCAATCGCACACCTTCCTCTATCCATAACGGGCTCACTCCTTATGAATTGCTTCATGGCACTAAACCTGATTACTCATTGTTGCGGGTGTTTGGTTCAACGTGTTATGTGCATCGGGTCTCTCGGGATAGAGATAAGTTTGGCGAATGTAGTCGACTGTGCATCTTTGTGGGATATCCCTTCGGTACAAAAGGTTGGCGTGTATTTGACATTGAGCGTAATGAGTTCCTCATCTCGCGTGATGTTGTCTTCCGTGAGGATTTCTTCCCGTTCGCTGACAAGTCATCTCCTGTCCATGCGTCCTCTCCTTCTCCCGATGTTCCCATTGATGATGACTGGCTCATCACTCCGGTGGTTGTCTCGGACAGGGGGAGTTCTGAAATCCAGGGTTCTTCTGAACCATCTGGTTCTCCTCAACCCACTGATTCGCCTAAACCGATTGATTCCTCGGTTACTCTTAAACCGCTCGGTTCGTCTGAACTGACTGGTTCTGTTGTTGAATCCGGTTCTCCTGTATCTTTGGCCTCGTTTGGTCACGAGCCGGAATCTGATTCCGATAACGCGGTTGTTCCGCCGAATTTTGATCTCGACCCATCCGCGAGTTCTGATGTGGTTGAGGACAAGTCCCCTGATTCTGATCTTGGACCTCGGCCCCGTAATCGTCCTTCTTGGTTACAAGATTATGTGGTTTAAAATGCCTTCCTTCACGGTGACTTAGAATAAGAAGTTTACATGAAGCTTCCTCTGGGTTTTCGTCACTTGATACACAAAGTTTTACCCTTGTATTTCTGACTGCAAGTGTACAGA
>OVAP01000884.1:0-28830 GCA_900406295.1 Aurinia saxatilis
ACGTGCTCTGTTATAAAATATACAATCAACATTCTCTTGAGTATTCATATAGTAAGAAAGATATTTATGCAAGTTGATGGTGATGGTGATGGTGATGGTGATGGTGATGGTGATGGTGATGGTGATAGTGATGGTTAATTACAAAGAGTTTCTTCAGATGATGAAAGGTGGTGGCTTTAGTAGTATATATAGTAGTATTAGCAGAAGTTGAAAATCTCTTAACTAGAGAGTGAGTAGAAAAACCCTAACTAACAGGATAATATATGAAGAAAAACACAACTTCAACTTCCTATATGTAATCAATTCTAATCACTCACTTTTGCGTGATTGACATAATACTTTTGAGTTTTCTTAAACCATGTTTTGGGAAAATGAAAGGTATTTGCCTTAAAATTGGAATTCTTGATTATTGAGTATGATCACTCGGGGCTATGATGGAGAGTAGTATGGATAGATCGAAGGTAACTTGGTATGATGATAGGAATCAGGAAAATGTTAGTTGATGAACCGGGGTCCCTGGATATGCTCATCAAGTTTACATTAGACAAACCGGTTCATCAAGTATTAATGTGTGAAATTTCAAAAAATAAAAATAAAAGTATTAATGTGTGTTTCCAATTCCAGTTTTTGTCACTCCAATATTTTCTTGCATTTTAGGAAATGTCAAAGAAGAAATTTGGATTAAAGGGAGCTATAAAGTGGTGAAGTTCTCGATGTTTATACCTATGGAAAAATGTGAACTTCTCGATGTTGAAACTGGTACGTGTATATATGGAGAAAACTGATGAATCCACCTCGTTACGAAGTTGACGTGGGAAGGAAGTCAGTGTATGTGAATGTGTCAATCTACTGGTTAACAGTTTCGTCGGGTTTCAAGATACTAGCATTGGATCTTCACAAGGAAGAGTTTCACAATGTGTCCATTCCAGATACGATGATCAATAGGGAAACACAAATAGCAAACCTTGAGGACCATCTCGCCATAGCTAAAACAAGGGAAGCTGAGATTTTGAATGTTTGCTAGAGATATGGAGCATGCATGGACACATGTGAAGAACAATGGAGTCACATTTTCAGTTAAGTGAGTAAAAATTAAGTCACATTTTTGTATATCATCTTTGTTTCAGGTAAGTGAGCAGAAAATAAATCACATTTTCGTGTATTTTAAGTTAGATACAACAAAAGTGAGTAGAAAAGTTTTCCTCAACCGTTTCGGTTTTGATTTTACTTTCCCATATGATTCTTATCTATGCATATATATATAAGAAACTAACAGTCTTCCTTCTCTCTTCCTCCATCCATTCATTTTTTTATATCGATCTCATCCTAGCTTTCTCTCTTTCTTGTTAGTCTACTAGTCTTGTTTCCTTCTCTCTTCCTCGATCGAATCATTCACTAGGGTTTCTTCATTCCCAATTCAGGTAACTCTCGATCTAGATTTTCTCTTTCTTGTTTGCTACGTCTACAATTCTATACTTGTTTGAATATTTTACTCCAGAAAAAGGAGAATCTCTATAGCTTTTTCTCTTTCGTGTTAGTCTACAAGTCTTTTCTTTCTTGTTTGCTAGACAATTCATTGTTTGAAAGTCGCTTTTCTCTTCCTCCAATAGATTCATTCATTAGCTAGGGTTTATCCCAACTCGTGAGTTAGGGTTTATTCAATCCGATTTTCTCTTTCTCGTTTGAAACGCAATATATTCATCGTTATGCGTGTCTTCTAGCTTTCTTGAATCTTTTACGTTATTTATTCATTTTTTTGTTTATGCATTTATAAAAAACAATTCCAAAAAAGTTTAGAACGATAACTGAATTAGCTTTGTTGTCTTTCTTGTTTGCTAGGTCTACAAGTTCTATTGTTGCAATCTTGCGTGTGTTATTTTTACTCAATAGTGTTGTTGATTATTGCTTTAGGGTTTTATACATTTTTTTTGTTGGTCTGTGCATTAACTGGATATAGATACAATGGAGAGAGTTAATGAACAGATCAGAAAAGTTGTTGCTAGTCTCGGTGTGTCAGAGGATCGAGCCATCTCCCTACTCATCATTTGTAAATGGTAAACGTCACATCATTTAATTAATTAAGAGAATCCTTACTCTTTACAATATTCTTTTATAAATATGTTCTTGCTTATTCTTTTTTGTAGGAACCAAGAAAGAGTGAACACTGAGTATGAGTCACTATCTTCATATTTTGTGAACATTCCTGAGTTGAACTCTAGGAGAGGATGTGGTCTATGCAGCAATAGGATGGCTGAATCTAGGAATATGAGGTGTGGGCACTATGCATGTCCCAACTGCATAAAAGGTATGATTTTCTGAGTTCATTTATGTTTTTTGATTTTAATATTTGGATATAAATATAGATGATTTTAGGGCTTTTCATGTATATTAATGCAGAACGCATTGAGGATCGAATCCTTCTTGGCGAACTGGAAATGATGTGCCCTGACCCCAGATGTGGCAAATTCATGTCTCACGAGTTTATAAAGAGTGTGATCTCACAAGAGGCTAGGGCCAAATACGATGAGGCCATCTTGCAACATTTCAACGAATGCCATCCTAGGGTAATTAAGTTTGGTATATAATTTTAATATTTTCTTTCTTTTCATTTATTGTTTTGCAAATTCTCACTCTTCTTTCTATTTCTGTATTGTAGGGTTTCTTCAAAAGAGTTGGTGGTATAATAATGGATGGCCTCAAAATCTTTGGAGACGTTATCGTAGAGAACAAAGAGGAACTCGTGGAACGTGCTGTATTGCTTGTAGTACGCCACTTTCTATAATCTAAGTTAAAGGAGATAACTGAATCCCAAAAAAGAAATTACAAAAAGCTTGAGCATAATTAAGTTGATAAAAATCACAACAATGATGCATGACTCCAGTAGAACACTAAAACAAGCGAGAATATATTAAAACAATAATTTTGGTCAAATATGTGTCTGCATGCATGAGTCGAACCGTTCCAAATTCTTCTTAAATCACGCTAAAGCTCTGTTTCTCTCTGTTTTCCATCCAAAGATTAGTTTAATTCAACAGTTATGGCGATAATATTTATAGTTTACTTTTAAGTCTGTCGTTGAAATCTATGATGAGTTCCTTGGGAGTCAAGCAAGGTCGAAGTTTGAGAGAAGATGATTATGCAATTAAGTTGATGCTTGTGCTAATTATTATGGTGAAAGGTGGTAAACAATTATCAAGTTCTTCTTAAATAACACCAAAGTTCTGTTTCTCTCTGTTTTTCATCGAAAGAGTAGTTTGATTCAAGTCGTTGAAATCTATGATGGGATCCTTGGGACTCTAGCAATGTTAAGTTTGGAAGAAGATGAAGTTGATGCTGATGGTTGTGTTAATTACTAAGAGTTTTTCAGATGGTGGCGTTGTTACTAATAGTATTTGAAACTTAAAATTACAACTACGATTCAACAACATCCATATTACACTAAAAGAATACTGTTTGAGACTAATGGAAAGGCGATTAGAGAACTTGTTTTTGTTCTTTTGATTCAAATAATGTCTCTCTCATAAGGCAGTAGTTGAGAATCATTTTGTTGACTAGAAAATCTTCCCGAATAAAAGTATAAAATGAAAGTAACAAGCAAAGTGGACAAATAAATAGGCAAGAAAAGAATCCAATTGCTAAGGAATATGAAACCAAGCATCTATAACTAGAAAGACAAGCACAAGATATGGGATCCTTTTATAAAAATTTGACATCCCGAAGCCTGGCTTGGAAAACGATCTGCAACCAGATGTCCTGATCTTATAATCCGGGTGATGATGCCCTGACTCTGCCATAAGTGGAACCAAATTCTCGATGTAGGGAGATATGACACAAATATCTGTGGAGAGACAACGAATCTCACCTGTCTCTTGGTAATATCTGAACAACCTCTTGCGACTGTCACAAAAGACAACATTACCTAACTTAGAAACTGTCAAGGGCGTGAGCAAAATCGACTCCCATGACTTAAAATTTAGACTGGCTAAACTAATGGAGTAAGTCTTGCTCCAGATTTCTTCTCCTGCATCCAAGAACCATATCTGTAGCGGCCAATCAGCCACACCTTTGGTTTTAACTAAGGCTAGACGGTCCTCGAGGTTCAGCATCTGAGTATTATACGTGAGCCATGTATCTGGAATCGGCACATTGTAAAACTTCTCGGTGTGAAGATTCAAGGCTAGAATCTTACTACCCCATAAATTTTTTAACCAGTAGATTGAGCCATTCACACATACCGACTTCCTCTCCACTTCGACCTGGTGAGGAGGTGGATTCAGTTTTCGCCATTCACATTCACCAGTTCCAACATCAAGAACCTCACATTCTTCCACAGGATCAAAACACATCCTCACCACTTTAAAGCACCCCGTAACTTTGTCTTTACCAAATCCCATTGCCCTGTCTCCAGGAAAGTGCGTAGCCCATGGTTCTCGTGAGAGAGTATTTGAGTTGGAGGACGAAGCTAGAACTTTTCCGGAAGGGAACCGCAGGTATTGCCTGGTCGATGGGTTAAGAACATTGATCCAACTTGGTTGGGGTATGCAGACCAAACCGTCGCAAGTCAACGAGGGTCTTTTGCTGTCCCAATGCACATACACGATCTCTTCGTCCTCCTCGGTAGACTGGTCACCGTGTTTGCAGTTGCAAGCTGCCAGGATTTTCCGGTTCTTTTGTACACTCATACGCCTATCCGTGAATGACCTCGATTCCAGGATCGATCTCCATTGTTTTGAGATGATTTTGAATTTGAGAATCGACTTCAATGGCAATCTGAGGAAGATTTCTTCAAGAAGATCACTACTTATGTAGATCGAACTAGGGTTTTCTCCTTCTTCTCCCATCTCTGCCTGCTTTTTGTTTTTGTTTGTTTGTGAGAAACTCGAGAACATATATATACCCATACTTTCCTAGTTCTGTTCTGTATTGTTTTACTAAATTTTATATACTTTTGGGCTACTGATATAATTATAAAAGTCCATCATAAGTGCTCTTCGTAAATAAAATACATATATAAAAAAAATAGATTTGGTTATTGGTTCGGTTTGCTTTCAAACCAAACAAATTGAACCAGTCCCATTGAAAAAAGGGACCTCACTATTTTTTTTCTTCTGCCTAGTGTTACAACAACTAGAGGATGCTCATTATAAGGTCGATTTTTTATATATATATCTCTAACGGTGTACAAACTATTATTTCGTTGATATCATTTGGTGATTTTGGGAAAATACTCAATTATCGTGTGTATCATCAACCCAACGAATTAATGATATTTTGACGATTTTTTTTTTTATCTCTAACGATGTCCAAACTATTAAATCGTTTATATCATTTGGTTATTTTGGAAATATATTCCATTATCGTGTGTATTAACCCACTAAATTGATGATTGATGATTTTTTGACGATTTTTTTTATATATATGTAACGGTGCCCAAACTTGGTGATTTTATATCTCTTAAGAAGTGAAAAATTCATTGGGTCTCGTGGAAGAACTTATGCAAAACAGAGGCGGAGGGAGGACTAGGTTTTCGAGACTTAGGTGATTTTAATCAAGCTCTCCTCGCCCAACAAACATGACGGGTTTTGAATGAGCCTCAGTCTTTGTTATCTCAACTGTACAAGGGCAGATATTTTGCTAACTCGGACTTCTTATCATGTGGTCATGGTTATAGACCATCTTATGCGTGGAGAAGCATACTTCACGGGTGTGCGCTTCTTGAGAACGGGCTTATCACATCGATTGGGAACGGCCTCTCTACGAAGGTGTGGCTCGATTAATGGATCATGGATAAGACCCCTCGTCGGCCTTACAACAAAGAGACAATTATGAATCTTAAACTTAAGGTTTCTGACCTTCTTTTTCCGAGCTTCAAATGGGATTTGATCTGCTCGCTCAACTTTTTCTCCCTGATGATATTGCTCAAATCACTAGCATGCTTCCCTGTTCATTGTCTGACCGTTATATATGGGCTCACACTCCACATGGTGCATATTCTGTTCACAGTGGACAAACCTTGGCGAGGTCTTTATCTAACTCTCTGGTGGAACAATATGAGGCGGACAAGGAACTCATCAAACTAAAACGCCATGTCTGGACAATCAAAACAGAGCCGAAAATCAAACTGTTTCTCTGGCGATGTTTATCTAGAGCTTTGGCCGTAGCTTCTCGTCTCCGCACGCGTGGTATTGCAATGGAGGAACGATGTCGACTTTGTGAGAGTACAACATAGACTATCTCTCATGTTCTCTTCGAATGCAGCAGCTTTGGAATTTTGGTCTCTCTCGGGAATCCCTCCTCCTAATGGCGGTTTTACTATGTCTGTCTGCCAACATACCACATCTTTCCAACTATGGAGTCACAGTCCCTCCCTGAGTCTACTCGACGAGCAATCCTCTGGTTTTTATGGTTAATTCGGAAATCACGAAACTGGGCTATTTTCGATGCTCAGTCAGGAGATGCAGTGACTTTACTTCAGGAGACTAATGCCGAGGTCACGCTTTGGTTTAAGTTGCAAGAACAACTCCACAACAATACCAGGCGACCCTCACTCCTTACGTCCCTTGATACTAAGTGGTCTCCTCCTCCGGCAAGTACTTTTAAATGTAAGATTCACGCTCATTGGAAAACAGAGCATTGCCATTTTGGAGGTGCCTGGTTAACAAGAGACAATACCGGTTTGGCTCTAACCCACTCATGAGATGCATTCACGAGTTCTTCGAATCGCATTACAACTGAACTTAGATGTTTGGGGTGGACACTGCAGTGTCTCCGAGACCTCCACTATGATTCTGTCAACATCACAACAGACTGCAAAGCAGCCTTGGAAGCTCTAGCCTCACCCTCCTCTTGGCCGAAATATCGGTTCCTGCTGCACAGTATTCAACATTTAAGTTCCAACTTCATGTTTCTAGCGTACGAGCTGGTTCACCCTCATGCTAATCGTGTAGCCCGCGACATTGCATCAAGTGTGTTACGCGATGGTCGTTTCCAGTCTTACATTTCGATGGGTGGTCCCCCATGGCTTCACCAACGGCTTCACTAGGAGCCAATGGATCAACACTATATATCTTTACGTTTAAGATTGTGTTGTTTATCCTTGTTCTCTGTTTTGGGGTTTTTTGTTACGTTCCCGACTCTCAAACAATTTCATATGAATACAATTTAAACGATTAAAAAAAAAAAACGGTGCCCAAACTATTAAATAGTTGATATCATTTGGTGATTTTGGAAAAATACTTCATTATTGTGTGTATTAACCCACCAAATTGATGATTGATGATTTTTTAACGATTTTTTTTTATCTTCAACGGTGTCAAACTCTTAAATCGTTGCTATCATTTGGTTATTTTTGAAAAATACTTCATTATCGTGTTTTAACGATTTTTTTTTATCTTCAACGGTGTCAAACTCTTAAATCGTTGCTATCATTTGGTTATTTTTGAAAAATACTTCATTATCGTGTTTTAACGATTTTTTTTTATCTTCAACGGTGTCAAACTCTTAAATCGTTGCTATCATTTGGTTATTTTTGAAAAATACTTCATTATCGTGAGAAATAACACGCCAAATTGATGATTGATAATTTTTGGACGATTTTTTTTAATCTCTAACGGTGTCAAAACTCTTAAATCATTGCTATCGTTTGGTGATTTTGGATAAATACTCCATTAATGTGTGTATTAACCCGCCAAATTGACGACTGATGATTTTTTGATGATTTTTTTTATATCTCTAACGATTTTCAAACTATTAAATCATATTATTTGGTTATTTTGAAAAAATACTCCACTATCGTGTGTATTAACCCAACAAATTGATGATTGATGATTTTTTGACATTTTTCTTTTTTTATCTCTAATGGTGTCCAAACTATTAAATCGTTGATATCATTTTGTTATTTTGGTAAAATACTCCATTAACGTGTGTGTTAACCCACCAAATTGATGATTGATGATTTCTTGACGACCTTTTTTCTCTCTAACGGTGTCAAAACAATTAAATTGTTGATATCATTTGGTTATTTTTGAAAAATACTCCATTATCGTGTGTATTAACAAACCAAATTGATGATTGATGATTTTTTGACGAGTTTTCTTTTTATCTCTACCGGTGTCCGAACTATTAAATCGTTGATATCATTTGGTAATTTTGAAAAAAATACTCCATTATCGTGTGTATCAACCCACCAAATTGATGATTGATGATTTTTTTACGATTTTGTTTTCTCTCTAACGGTGTCAAAACTATTAAATCGTTGATATCATTTGGTGATTTGGAAAAATACTCCATTATCGTGTATATTACAAATTGATGATTGATAATTTTTTGATGATTTTTTTTTTTATGTCTAACGGTGTCCAAACTATTAAATTGTTGATATCAGTTGGTGATTTTGGAAAAATACTATATTATCATGTGCATTGACCCACAAAATTAATGATTGATAAATTTTTGACGATTTTTTTTCATCAATAACGGTGTCCAAACTCTTAAACCGTTGCTATTATTTGTTGATTTTGGATAAATACTCCATTACCGTGTGTAATAACCCACCAAATTGATGATTGATGATTTTTTGATGATTTTTTTTTATATCTCTAACGGTATCCAAACTATTAAATCGTTGATGTCATTTGGTTATTTAGGAAAAATACTCCATTATCGAGTGTATTAACCCAACAAATTGATGATTGATAATTTTTTGACAATTTTGTTTTCTCTAACAATGTCCAAACTATTAAATAGTTGATATCATTTGGATGTTTTGGAAAAATACTCCATTAACGTGCAGCAAATTGATGATTGATGATTTTTGACGATTTTTTTTTCTCTCTGAAGGTGTCAAAACTATTAAATCGTTGATATCATTTGTTTTTTTGTGAAAAATACTCAATTATCATATGTATTAACCCACCAAATTGATGATTGATAATTGTTTGATGATTTTTTTTATATATCTAACGGTGTCAAAACTATTAAATCGTTGATATCATTTGGTGATTTTGGAAAAATACTTCATTATCGTGTGTATTAACCCACCAAATTGATGATTGATGATTTTTTTACGGTTTTTTATATCTCCAACGGTGTCCAAACTCTTAAATTGCTGCTATCATTTGGTTATTTTTGAAAAACACTTCATTATCATGTGAAATAACCCATCAAATTGATGATTGATAATTTGTTGACGATTTTTTTTTAATCTCTAACGGTGTCCAAACTCTTAAATTGTTGCTCTCATTTGGTGATTTTGGATAAATACTCCATTAATGTGTGTATTACCCCACCAAATTGAGGATCGATGATTTTTTGACGATTTTTTATATATCTCTAACGGTGTCAAAACTATAAAATCGTTTATATCATTTGGTTATTTTTGAAAAATACTCCATTATCGTGTGTATTAACCCACCAAATTGATGATTGATAATTGATGATTTTTTGACAATTTTGTTTTTATCTGTAACGGTGTCCAAACTATCAAATCGTTGATATCATTTGCTTATTTTGGAAAAGAACCCATTATCGTGGATGTTAACCCACCAAATTGATGATTGATGATTTTTTGACGATTTTGTTTCTCTAACGGTGACAAAAACTATTAAATCATTGATATCAATTGATTATTTTTGAAAATAACCCACCAAATTGATGATTGATGATTTTTTGTTTTAATCTCTAACGGTGTCCAAACTATTAAATTATTGATATCATTTGGTGATTTTGGAAAAATACTCCACTATTGTGTGTATTAACCAACCAAATTGATGATTGATGACTTTTTTACATTTTTTTTATCTCTAACCGTGTCCAAACTCTTAAATCGTTTCTTTCATTTGGTGATTTTGGATAAATACTCCATTATCGTGTGTAATAACACACCAAATTGAAGATTGATGATTTTTTTACCTTTTTTATATCTCTAAAGGTGTCCAAACTATTAAATCGTTGATATCATTTTGTTTTTTTGGAAAAATATTCTATTATCGTGTGTATTAACCCACCAAATTGATGATTGATGATTTTTGACGATTTTTTTTATCACCAACGGTGTCCAAATTTTTAAATCGTTGCTATCATTTGGTTATTTTTGAAAAATACTTCATTATCGTGTGAAATAACCCACCAAATTGATGACTGATAATTTTTTGACGATTTTTTTTTATCTCTAACGGTGACCAAAATATTAACTCGTTGCTATCATTTGGTGATTTTGGATAAAAACTCCATTAATGTGTGTATTAACCCACCAAATTGATAATTATTAATTTTAGACGATTATTTTTATATCTCTAACGGTGTACAAACTATTAAATCGTTGATATTATTTGGTTATATTGGGAAAATACTCTATTAACGTGTGTATTAACTCACCAAATTGATGATTGATGATTTTTAACGATTTTTTTAATCAACTCTAACGGTCTCAAAGCTATTAAATCATTGATATCATTTGGTGACTTTGGAAAATACTATATTATCATGTGTATTAACCCTACCAAATTGATGATTGATGATTTTCTGACGATTTTGTTTTGTCTCTAACAGTGTCTAAACTTTTAAATCGTTGCTATCATTTGGTGATTTTGGTTAAATACTCCATTAACGTGTGCATTAACCCACCAAATTGATGTTTGATGATTTTTTGACTTTTTTTATATCTTTAATTGTGTCCAAACTATTAAATCGTTAATATCATTTGGTTATTTTTGAAAAATACTCCATCATCGTGTGCATTAACCCACCAAATTGATGATTGATGATTTTTGATGATTTTCTTTTTTCTATCTAACGATGTACAAACTATTAAATCGTTAATATCATTTGGTTATTTTTGAAAAATACTCCATTATTGTGTGTGTTCTAACCAACCAAATTGATGATTGATGATTTTTTTTACGATTTTGTTTTCTCTCTCTTGGTGTTAAAACTATTAAATCGTTGATATCGTCTGGTTATTGAAAAATACTCAATTATCGTATATATTAACCGACCAAATTGATGATTAATGATTTTTTTACTATTTTTTTCTCTCTAACGGTGTCAAAATTATTAAATCCTTGATATCATTTGGTTATTTATTAAAAATACTCCATTATCTTGTGTATTAACCCACCAACCTGATGATTGATGATTTTTTGATGTTTTGTTTTTTTTCCTCTAACGGTGTCAAAACTATTAAATCGTTAATATCATTTGGTTATTTTTGAAAAATACTCCATTATCATGTGTATTAACCCACCAAATTGATGATTGATGATTTTTTACGATCTTTTTTTATATTCTCTAATGGTGTTCAAACTATTAAATCGTTCCTATCATTTGGTGACTTTGGAAAAATACTATATTACCGTGTGTATTAACGCACCAAATTGATAGTTGATGATTTTTTGCCAATTTTTTTTTATCTCTTACGGTGTCAAAACTATTAAATCGTTGCTATCATTTAGAGATTTTGGACAAATACTCCATTAACGTGTGCATTAACCCAACAAATTGATGATTGATGATTTTTTGACATTTTATTTTATATCTCTAGCGGTGTCCAAGCTATTAAATCGTTGATATCATTTGGTTATTTTTGAATAATACACCATTATCGTGTGCATTAACCCACCAAAATGATCATTGATAATTTTATTACGATTTTTTTTTGTTGCTCTATAACGGTGTCAAAACTATTAAATCATTGATATCATTTGGTTACTTTTGAAAAATACTCCATTATCGTGTATATTAACTCACCAAATTGATGATTGATGATTTTTTGACCATTTTTTTCTCTCCAATAGTATCAAAACTATTAAAACATTGATATCATTTGGGTATTTTTGAAAATACGAATTATCGTGTGTATTAACCCATCAAATTGATGATTGATGATTTTTTATGATTTTTTTATTCCCTCCAACGGTGTCAAAACTATTAAATCGTTGATATCATTTGGTTATATTTGAGAAATACTCCATTATCGTGTGTATTGACCCACCAAATTGATGATTGATGGTTTTTTTACGATATTTTTTCTCTAACAGTGTCAAAACTTTTAAATCGTTGATATCATTTGGTTATTTTTGAAACAAATTCCATTATCGTGTGTATTAAACCACAAAATTGATGATTGTCATTTTTTGACGATTTTTTTTTTATCTCTGACGTTGTTCAAACTATCAAATCGTTGCTATATTTTGGTGACTTTGGAAAAATACTATATCATCGTGTGTATTAACCCACCAAATTGATGATTGATGATTTTTTGACCTTTTTAATATCACTAACGGTGTCCAAATTATTAAATCGTTGATATCATTTGGTTATCTTGGAAAAATACTCCATTATCGTGTGTATTAACCCACCAAATTGGTGATTGAATATTTTTGACATTTTTTTTATATCTAACGGTGTCTAAATTCTTAAATCGTTGCTATCATTTATTGATTTTGGATAAATACTCTATTATTGTGTGTAATAACCCACCAAAATCATGATTGATGACTTTTTGACGATTTTTTATATCTCTAATGGTGTCCAAGCTATTAGATCATTGATATCATTTGGTTATTTTGGAAAAAATACTCTATTAACGTGTGTATTAACAAACTGAAATGACTATTGATGATTTTTTGACGATTTGTTTTTTATCTCTAATGGTGTCGATCCAAACAAATAAATCGGTTATATCATTTGCTTATTTTGGAAAAATACCCCATTATCATGTGTATTGACCCAACAAATTGATGATTGATTATTTTTGACATTTTTTTTAATCTCTAAAGGTTTTCAAACTATTAAATCATTGATATCATTTGGTTATTTTTCTGAAATACATCATTATCGTGTGCATTAACCCACCAAATTGATGATTTTTTACAATTTTTTTTCTCACTAACGGTGTCAAAGCTATTAAATCGTTGATATCATTTGGTCATTTTTGAAAAATACTCTATTATTTTGTGTATTAACCCACCAAATTGATGATTGATGATTTTATGATGATTTTTTTTTTTTATCTCTAACGGTGTCCAAACTATTAAATCGTTGCTATGATTTGGTGAGTTTTGAAAAATACTATATTATTGTGTGTATTAACCCACCATATTGATGATTGATGATTTTTTTACCTTTTTTTTATATCGGTAACGGTGTCCAAACTATTAAATCGTTGATATCATTTGGTTATCTTGGAAAATACTCCATTATCGTGTGTACTAACCCACCAAATTGATAATTAATGATTTTTTTACATTTTTTTTTATCTCTAACGGTGTCTAAACTCTTAAATCGTTGCTACCATTTATTGATTTTGGATAATACTCCATTATCGTGTGTAATAACCCACCAAATCATGATTGATGATTTTTTGACGATTTTTTTTATATCTCTAATGGTGTCCATACTATTAAATCATTGATATCATTTGGTTATTTTGGAAAAATACTCCATTAACGTGTGTATTAATAAACCAAATTGATGATTGATGATTTTTTGACGATTTGCTTTTCTCTCTTAACGGTGTCAAAACTATCAAATCGTTAATATCATTTGATTATTTTTGAAAATACTATATTATTGTGTGTATTAACGCACCAAATTGATGATTGATGATTTTTTACAATTTTTTTTTTATCTCTAACAGTGTCCAAACTATTAAATCGTTGATATCATTTGGTGATTTTGGGAAAATACTCCATTGTCGTGTGTATTAACCCACCAAATTGATGATTGATGATTTTTTGACGATTTGTCTTTTTAGCTCTAACGGTGTCCAAAATATTGAATTTTTGCTATCACTTGGTGATATTGGATAAATACTCCATTAATGTGTGTATTAACCCACCAAATTGATGATTGATGATTTGTTGACGATTTTTTCTTATATTCCTAACGGTGTCCAAACTATTAAATCGTTGATATCATTTGGTTATTTTGGAAAAATAGTATGTTATCGTGTGTATTAACCCATCAAATTAATGATTGATTATTTTTTGACGTTTTTTTTCTCTTTAACGGTGTTCAAACTATTATATCGTTGATATCATTTCGTTATTTTGGAAAAATATTCGATTAACGTGTGTATTAACCCGCCAAATTGATGATTGATGATTTTTTTACGATTTGTTTTTCACTCTAACAGTGCAAAGCTATTAAATCATTGATATCATTTGGTTATTTTTGAAAAATACTTCATTATCGTGTGAATTAACCCATCAAATTGATAGTTCATTATCTAATGGATTTTTCCATTCTAATACTCTATCCGAGAGTTATCAGTATTTATCAAATCTGTTCCTATCTAACGGAACGCTATTGGATCGAATGACAAAGACATTGTTGAAAAAAAGATGGCTTTTACCGGATGAGATTGATGATTTTTTTACGATTGTTGTTTTATCTTGTCCAAATCTTAAATCGATGATATCATTTGGTGATTTTGGAAAAATACTCTATTATTATGTGTATTAACCCACCAAATTGTTGATTGATGATTTTTTACGATTTTTTTTTATCTCTAGCGGTGTTCAAACTATTAAATCATTGATATCATTTGGTTATTTTTGAAAAATATTCTATTATCGTGTGTATGAACACCCCAAATTGATGATTGAGGATTTTTTGAGGATTTTTTATATCTCAAACGGTGTTCAAATAAATAAATTGTTGATATTATTTACTTATTAAGGAAAAATATCCCATTTTCGTGTGTATTAACCCAACAAATTGATGATTGATTATTTTGACATTTTTTTTTATCGCTAACGTTGTCCAAAATATTAAATCATTGATATTATTTGGTTATTTTTGTAAAATACACCATTATCGTGTGTATTAACCCACCAAAATGATGATTGATGATTTTTTTTCTCATTTACAGTGTCAAAGCTATTAAATCGTTGATATCATTTGGTTATTTTTGAAAAATACTCCATTATCCCGTGTGTTAACCCACCAAATTGATAATTGATGCTTTTTTAACTATTCCTTTTTATCTCCAACGATGTCCAAACTATTAAATTGTTGCTATTATTTGGTGACGTTGGAAAATACTATATTATCGTGTGTATTAACCCACCAAATTGATGATTGATGATTTTTTGACATTTTTTTATATAACTAACGGTGTCCAAACTATTAAATCGTTGATATCATTTGCTTATTTTGGAAAAATACCTCATTATTGTTTGTAGTAACCCACCAAATTGTTGATTGATTATTTTTTACCTTTTTTTTTATCTCTAACGGTGTCCAAACTATTAAATCATTGATATCATTTGGTGATATTGGAAAATACTATATTATCGTGTGTATTAACCCACCAAATTGATGATTGATGATTTTTTTTTACGATTTTTTATTTATATCTTTAAGAGTGTCCAAACTCTGAAATCGTTGATATCATTTGGTGATTTTGGATAAATACTCCATTATCTTGTGTAATAACCCACCAATTTGAAGATTGATGATTTTTGATGATTTTTTTTATTTCTCTAACGGTGTCCAAAGTATGAAATATTCCATTATCGTGTGTATTTACCCACCAAATTAATGACTGATGATTTTTTTACGATTTTTTTTATATCTCTAACGGTGTCCAAAGTATGAAATCGTTGATATCATTTGCTTATTTTGGTAAATATTCATAAAGAACCTGATCCGAAACTGGGATTTGACTACTTATAATCATAGATTGAAAGAGTCTAATTCAAAGTAAAATGTGAGGATATCTAAATCGAATCCAAAGAAAATCTGAATTCAAGACGAAATCTAAACCGTAGAAATTATTTACAAAATATGCACAATGCCGATATAGATGCCGCACACCGACGATAAAATAGTTTAAGATATGAGAGAATTGTACCATTAGAAAAAAGGGTAAATTTAACCAAGAGAAACTCATGTTGAATTGTATATTCTTGAAACAATTTAATTGATGCTATTTAAAAAAACGGAATTGATCAAAGTAGTGTTTTCAAAATTTCTCAAGTGAAAAAAATATAACCAGTAATATATCTTTTTTGTTCTAAAGGTGTCTAATGGAGAAATATTCCATTATCGTGTGTATTTACCCACCAAATTGATGACTCATGATTTTTTGACAATTTTTTTTATATCTCTAACGTTTTCCAAAGTATGAAATCGTTGATATCATTTGCTTATTTTGGAAAAATACCTCATTATTGTTAGTAGTAACCCACCAAATTGATGATTGATTATTTTCTACGTTTTTTTTTATCTCTAACGGTGTCCAAACTATTAAATCATTGATATCATTTGGTGATATTGGAAAAATACTATATTATCGTGTGTATTAACCTACCAAATTGATGATTGATTATTGACGATTTTTTAACGATTTTTTTATCTCCAACGGTGTCCACTCTTAAATCGTCACAATCATTTGGTGATTTTGGATAAATATTCTATTAACGTGTGTATTGACCCAATAAATTGATGATTGCTGATTTTTTTTATTATTTTTTATATCTCTAACGGTGTCCAAACTATTAAATCGTTGATATCATTTTGTTATTTTAGAAAAATACTTCATTATCGTTTGTATTAACTTAAAAAATTGATAATTGATGATTTTTTTACGTTTTTCTTTTTCATCTCTAACGGTGTCCAAACTATTAAATCATTGATATCATTTGGTTATTTTGGAAAAATACTCCATTATCGTGTGTGTTAACCCACCAAATTGATGATTGATGATTTTTTGACGATTTGTTTTTCTCTCTAACAGTGTCAAAACTATTAAATCTTTAATATCATTTAGTTAATTTGACAAACTACTCCTTTATTGTGTTTATTAACCCTCCGAATTGATGATTGATAATTTTTTGATGATTTTTTTTTAATCTCTAACGGCGTCCAAATTATTAAACTGTTTATATCATTTTGTGATTTCGGAAAAATACTCCATTATCGTGTGTATTAACCCACCAAATTGATGATTGATGATCTTTTGACGATTTTTTATTTACATCTTGAAGAGTGTCCAAACTCTGACATCGTTGATATCATTTGGTAGTTTTGGATAAATACTCCATTATCTTGTGTAATAACCCACCAATTTGAAGATTGATGATTTCTGACGATTTTTTTTATATCTCTAACGGTGTCCAAAGTATTAAATAGTTGATATCATTTTGTTATTTAAGAAAAAATACTTCATTATCGTGTGTATTAACCCAACAAATTGACATTTGATGATTTTCTTACGTTTTTCTTTTTCAACTTTAACGGTGTCCAAACTATTAAATCGTTGATATCGTTTGGTTATTTAGGAAAAATACTCCATTAGCGTGTGTGTTAACCCACCAAATTGATGATTGATGATTTTTTTACGATTTGTTTTTCTCTCTAACAGTGTCAAAACTATTAAATCGTTAATATCATTTGGTTAATTTTGAAAAACTACTCCTTTATTGTGTGTATTAACTCTCCGAATTGTTGATTGATAATTTTTTGATGAATTCTTTTTAATCTCTAACGGCGTCCAAACTATTAAACTGTTTATATCAATTTGTGATTTCGGAAAAATACTCCATTATTGTGTGTATTAACCCACCAAATTGATGATTGATGAGTTTTTGACGATTTTTGGTTTCTTATCTTTAACAGTGTCCAAACTCTTGAATCATTGCTATCATTTGGTGATTTTGGATAAATACTCAATTATCGTGTGTAATAACCTACCAATTTGATAATTGATGATTTTTGACGATTTTTTTATATATCTCAAACGGTCTCCAAACTATTAAATAGTTGATATCATTTTGTTATTTTAGAAAAATATTCCGTTATCGTGTGTAGTAACCCAACAAATTGATAATTGATGATTGTTTTATGTTTTTCTTTTTCATCTCTAACGGTGTCCAAACTATTAAACCGTTGATATCATTTGGCTATTTTGGAAAAATACTCCATTAACGTGTGTGTTAACCCATCAAATTGATGATTGATGATTTTTTATAGATTTGTTTTTCTTTCTAACAGTGTCAAAACTATTAAATCGTTAATATCATTTGGTTAATTTTGAAAAACTACTCATTTATTGTGTGTATTAGCCCTCCGAATTGATGATTGATAATTTTTTATGAATTTTTTTAATCTCTAACGGCGTCCAACCTATTAAACTTTTTATATCATTTTGTGATTTCGGAAAAATACTCCATTATCATGTGTAATAACCCACAAAATTGATGATTGATGATTTTTTGACGATTTTTGTTTTCTTATCTTTAACAATGTCCAAACTCTTAAATCATTGCTATCATTTGGTGATTTTAGATAAATACTCCATTATCGTGTGTAATAACCCACTAATTTGAAGATTGATGATTTTTGACGATTTTATTTATATCTCTAACGGTGTCCGAACGATTAAATCATTGATATCATTTTGTTATTTTAGAAAAATACTCCATTATCGTGTGTATTAACCCAACAAATTGATAAAAAAATTTACGTTTTTCTTTTTCATCTCTAACGGTGTCCAAACTATTAAATCGTTGATATCATTTGGTTATTTTGGAAAAATACTCCATTAACGTGTGTGTTAACCCATCAAATTGATGATTGATGATTTTTTAACGATTTGTTTTTCTTTCTAACAGTGTCAAAACTATTAAATCGTTAATATCATTTGGTTAATTTTGAAAAACTACTCATTTATTGTGTGTATTAGCCCTCCGAATTGATGATTGATAATTTTTTATGAATTTTTTTAATCTCTAACGGCGTCCAACCTATTAAACTTTTTATATCATTTTGTGATTTCGGAAAAATACTCCATTATCATGTGTAATAACCCACAAAATTGATGATTGATGATTTTTTGACGATTTTTGTTTTCTTATCTTTAACAATGTCCAAACTCTTAAATCATTGCTATCATTTGGTGATTTTAGATAAATACTCCATTATCGTGTGTAATAACCCACTAATTTGAAGATTGATGATTTTTGACGATTTTATTTATATCTCTAACGGTGTCCGAACGATTAAATCATTGATATCATTTTGTTATTTTAGAAAAATACTCCATTATCGTGTGTATTAACCCAACAAATTGATAAAAAAATTTACGTTTTTCTTTTTCATCTCTAACGGTGTCCAAACTATTAAATCGTTGATATCATTTGGTTATTTTGGAAAAATACTCCATTAACGTGTGTGTTAACCCACCAAATTGATGATTGATGATTTTTTGACGATTTGCGTTTCTCTCTAGTGTTGTCCAAACTCTTAACTCGTTGCTATCATTTGGATAAATACTCCATTAACGTGTGCATTAACCCACCAAATTGATCATTGTTTTTTTTTACGCTTTATTTTTATCTCTAACGGTGTCCAAACAATTAAATCGTTGAAATCATTTGGTTATTTCGAAAAATACTCCATTATCGTGTCCAATAACCCACCAAATTGACGATTGATGATTTTTTGACGATTTTTTTTCTCTCTAACGGTGTCAAATTATTAAATCGTTGATATCATTTGGTTATTTTTGAAAAGTACTCCATTATCGTGTGTAATAACCCACCAAATTGATGATTGATGATTTTTTGACAATTTTTTTTCTTTCTCTAACGGTGTCAAACCTATTAAATCGTTGATATCATTTGGTTATTTTTGAAACATACTCCATTATCGTGTGTTAACCAACCAAAATAATGATTAATAATTTTTTAACGATTTTTTTTTATCTTCCAGTGTCAAAACTATTAAATCGTTGCTATCATCTGGTTATTTTTGAATAGTACTCAATTATCATATGTGTTAACCCACCAAATTGTTGATTGATGATTTTTTGATGATTTTTTTGATCTCTAATGTTGACCAACTTTAAATCGTTGCTATCATTTGGTTATTTTTGAAAAATACTCCATTAACGTGTGTATTAACCCACCAAATTGACGATTGATGATTTTTTCACGATTTTGTTTTTTTATCTCTAACGGTGTCCAGACTGTTAAATCGTTGATATCATTTGGTTATTTTTGAAAAATACTCCATTATCAAATGTGTTAAGCCACCAAATTGATAATTGATAACTTTTTTGATGATTTATTTTGTATCTTTAACTTTGCCAAAACTATTAAATCGTTTATATCATTTAGTTATTTCGGAAAAATACTCCATTATCGTGTGTATTAACCCATCAAATTGATGATTGATTATTTTTTGATGATTTTTTTTTATCTCTAAAGGTGTCTAAACTATTAAATCGTTGATATCATTTGGTGATTTTGGAAAATACTATATTATCGTGTGTATTAACCCACCAAATGGATGAATGATGATTTTTTGACGATTTTTTATTTATCTCTAACGGCGTCTAAACTATTAAATCGTTGATATCATTTGAGTATTTTTAAAAAATACTCCATTAACGTGTGTTAACCCCCCAAATTGATGATTAATAATTTTATTACGATTTTTTTGTTCTATCTAACGGTGTCAAAACTGTTAAATCATTTATATCATTTGATTATTTTTTGAAAAATACTCAATTATCGTGTGTATTAATCCTCCAAATTGATGATTGATTATATTTTTATGATATTTATTTTTTTATCTCTAACGGTGTCCAAACTATTAAATCGTTTATATCATTTGGTGATTTCGAGAAATTACTCCATTATCGAGTGTATTAACCCACCAAATTGACGATTGATGATTTTGACGATCTTTTTTTTTTAATCTCTAACAGTGTCCAAACTCTTATTTCGTTGCTATCATTTGGTGATTTTGGATAAATACTACATTATCGTGTGTAATAACCCACCAAATTGAAGATTGATGATTTTTCTTGATTTTTTTTATATATGTAGTGGTGTCCAAACTATTAAATCGTTGATTTCATTTGGTTATTATGAAAAAATATTCCATTATCGTGTGTATTAACTAACCAAATTATCGATTGATGATTTTTAATGATTTGTTTTTTATCTCTTACAGTGTCCAAACTTTTAAATCGTTGATATCATTTGGTTATTTTTGAAAAAGACTCCATTATCGTGTGTATTAACACACCAAATGGATGATTAATGATTTTTTGAGGATTTTTTGTATATCTCTAACGGTGTCCAAACTATTAAATCGTTGATATCATTTGTTTTTTTGGAAAAGTACCCTATTATCGCGTGTAGTAACCCACCAAATTGATGATTGATGATTTTTTTACGATTAATTTTTACGTTTTTTTTAATCTCTAATGGTGTCCAAACTATTAAATCATTGATATCATTTGGTGATTTTCGAAAAATACTCCATAATCGTGTGTATTAACCCACAAAATTGATGATTGATGATTTTCTGGCGATTTTTTTTTAATCTCTAATGGTGTCCAAACTCTTAAATCGTTGATATCATTTGGTTATTTTTGCAAATTACTCCATTATCATGTGTATTAACCCCTCGAATTGATGATTGATAATTTTAGATGATTTTTTTTTATCTCTGACAGTATCCAAACTATTAAATCGTTGATATCATTTGGTAATTTCGGAAAAATACTCCATTATCGTGTGTATTGACCCACCAAATTGAAGCTTGATGATTTTTTGACGATTTTTTCTTTCTCCAACGGTGCAAAACTCTTAAATCGTTGTTATCATTTGGTTATCTTTGAAAAATATTCCATTATCGTGTGTATTAACACACCAAATTGATGATTGGTGATTTTTTGAGGATTTTTATATATCTCTAACGGTGTCGAAACTATTAAATCGTTGATATCATTTGCTTATTTTGGAAAAATACTGCATTATCGTGTGTATTAACCCAACAAATTGATGATTGATTATTTTTGACATTTTTTTTTATCTCTAACGGTGTCCAAACTATGAATCATTGATATCATTTAGTTATTTTTGTAAAATACAACATTATCGTGTGTGTTAACCCACCAAATTGATGATTGATGATTTTTTGACGATTTTTTTTATATCACTAACGGTGTCCAAACTATTAAATCATTTATATCATTTGGTTATATTTGAAAAATACTCCATTTGTGTATTAACCCACCAAATTGATGATTGATGATTTTTTTTATATCTATAACGGTGTCCAAATTATTTAATCGTTGATATCATTTGCTTATTTTGGAAAAATACCCCCATTATCGTGTGTATTAACCCATTAAATTGATGAATGATTATTTTTTATGTTTTTTTAATCTCAAACCGTGTCCAAACAATTAAATCATTGATATCATTTGGTGATTTTGGAAAAATACTCCGTTATCGTGTGTATTAACCCACATAATTGATGATTGATGATTTTTTACGATTGTTTTTTTATCTCTAACAGTGTCCAAACTCTTAAATCGTTGCTATCATTTGGTTATTATGGATAAATACTCCATTATCGTGTGTAATAACCCACCAAATTGATGATTGATAATTTTCTGATGATTTTTTATATCTCTAACGGTGTCCAAACTATTAAATCATTGATATCATTCGGTTATTTTTGAAAAATACTCTATTAACGTGTGTATTAACCCACCAAATTGATGATTCATGTTTTTACGTTTTTTCCATCTCTAACGGTGTCCAAACTATTAATTCGTTGATATCATTTGGTTATTTTGGAAAAATACTCCATTAACGTGTGTGTTAACTCATCAAATTGATGATTGATGATTTTTTTGACGATTTGTTTTTCTCTCTAACAGTGTCAAAACTATTAAATCGTTAATATCATTTGGTTAATTTTGAAAAACTACTCCTTTATTGTGTGTATTAACTCTCCGAATTGTTGATTGATAATTTTTTGATGAATTTTTTTAATCTATAACGGCATCCAAACTATTAAACTGTTTATATCATTTTGTGATTTCGGAAAAATACTCCATTATCGTGTGTATTAACCCACCAAATTGATGATTGATGATTTTTTGACGATTTTTTATTTCATAACTTTAACAGTGTCCAAACTCTGAAATCGTTTATATCATTTGGTGATTTTGGATAAATATTCCATTATCTTGTGTAATAACCCACCAATTTGAAGATTGATGATTTTTTACGATTTTTTTATATCTCTAACGGTGTCCAAACTATTAAATAGTTGATATCATTTTGTTATTTTAGAGAAATACTTCATTATCGTGTGTATTAACCCAACAAATTGATACGTGATGATTTTTTTACGTTTTTCTTTTTCATCTCTAACGGTGTCCAAACTATTAAATCGTTGATATCATTTGGTTATTTAAGAAAAATACTCTATTAGCGTGTGTGTTAACCCACCAAATTGATGATTGATGATTTTTTGACGATTTGTTTTCTCTCTAACAGTGTCAAAACTATTAAATCGTTAATATCATTTGGTTGATTTTGAAAAACTACTCTCTTATTATGTGTATTAACTCTCCGAATTCTTGATTGATAATTTTTTGATGAATTTTTTTAATCTCTAACGGCGTCCAAACTATTAAACTGTTTATATCATTTTGTGATTTCGGAAAAATACTCCATTATTGTGTGTATTAACCCACCAAATTGATGATTGATGAGTTTTTGACGATTTTTGTTTTCTTATCTTTAACAGTGTTCAAACTCTTAAATCATTGCTATCATTTGGTGATTTTGGATAAATACTCCATTATCATGTGTAATAACCCACCAATTTGAAGATTGATGATTTTTGACGATTTTGTTTTATATCTCTAACGGTCTTCAAACTATTAAATAGTTGATATGATTTTGTTAATTTAGAAAAATATTCCATTATCGTGTGTATTAACCCAACAAATTGATAATTGATGATTTTTTTTATGTTTTCTTATTCATCTCTAACGGTGTCCAAACTATTAAATCGTTGATATCATTTGGTTATTTTGAAAAAATACTCCATTAACGTGTGTGTTAACCCATCAAATTGATGATTGATGATTTTTTGATGATTTGTTTTTCTCTTTAACAGTGTCAAAACTATTAAATCGTTAATATTATTTGGTTAAGTTCGAAAAACTACTCCTTTATTGTTTGTATTAGCCCTCCGAATTGATGATTGATAATTTTTTGATGATTTTTTTAATCTCTAACGGCGTCCAAACTATTAAACTTTTTATATCATTTTGTGATTTCGGAAAAATACTCCATTAACGTGGGTGTTAACTCATCAAATTGATGATTGATGATTTTTTGACGATTTATTTTTCTCTCTAACAGTGTCAAAACTATTAAATCGTTAATATCATTTGGTTAATTTCGAAAAACTACTCCTTTATTGTGTGTATTAGCCCTCCGAATTTATGATTGATAATTTTTTGATGAATTTGTTTTAATCTTTAACGGCGTCCAAACTATTAAACTGTTTATATCATTTTGTGATTTCGGAAAAATACTCCATTATTGTGTGTATTAACCCACAAAATTGATGATTGATGAGTTTTTTGACGATTTTTGTTTTCTTATCTTTAACAGTGTCCAAATTCTTAAATCATTGCTATCATTTGGTGATTTTGAATAAATACTCCATTTTCGTGTGTAATAACCCACCAATTTGAAGATTGATGATTTTTACGATTTTTTTTATATCTCTAACGGTGTCCAAACTATTAAATCATTAATATCATTTTGTTATTTTAGAAAAATACTCCATTATCGTGTGTATAACCCAACAAATTGATAATTGATAATTTTTTTACGTGTTCTTTTTCATCTCTAACGGTGTCCAAACTATTAAATCGTTGATATCATTTGGTTATTTTGAAAAATACTCCATTAACGTGTGTGTTAACCCACCAAATTAATGATTGATGATTTTTTGGCGATTTGTTTTTCTCCCTAGTGGTGTCCAAACTCTTAACTCGTTGCTATCATTTGGTGATTTTGGATAAATACTCCATTAACGTGTGCATTAACCCACCAAATTGATGATTGATGATTTTTTTACGCTTTATTTTTATCTCTAACGGTGTCCAAACAATTAAATCGTTGCAATCATTTGGTTATTCATGAAAAATACTCCATTATCGTGTTCAATAACCCACCAAATTGACGATTGATGATTTTTTGACGATTTGTTTTTTCTCTCTAACGGTGTCAAAATTATTAAATCGTTGATATCATTTGGTTATTTTTGAAAAATACTCCATTATCGTGTGTAATAACCCACCAAATTCATGATTGATGATTTTTTGACGATTTTTTTTCTTTCTCTAACGGTGTCAAAAATATTAAATCGTTGATATCATTTGGTTATTTTTGAAACATACTCCATTATCGTGTGTATTAACCAACCAAAATAATGATTAATGATTTTTTAACGATTTTTTTTTCTATCTTACAGTGTCAAACCTATTAAATCATTGATATCATCTGGTTATTTTGAAAAATACACAATTATCATGTGTGTTAACACACCAAATTGTTGATCGATGATTTTTTGATGATTTTTTTTATCTCTAATGTTGACCAAATTTAAATCGTTGCTATCATTTGGATATTTTTGAAAAATATTTAATTAACGTGTGTATTAACCCACCAAATTGACGATTGATGATTTTTCACGATTTTGTTTTTTTTATCTCTAACGGTGTCCAGACTGTTAAATCGTTGATATCATTTGGTTATTTTTGAAAAATACTCCGTTATCGAATGTGTTAACCCACCAAATTAATAATTGATGATTTTTTGACAATTTATTTTATATCTTTAACTATGCCAAAACTATTAAATCGTTTATATCATTTAGTTATTTCAGAAAAATACTCCATTATCGTGTGTATTAACCCATCAAATTGATGATTGATGATTTTTTCTTTTTTTTTTATCTCTAATGGTGTCTAAACTATTAAATCGTTGATATCATTTGGTGATTTTGGAAAAATACTATATTATCGTGTGTATTAACCTACCAAATAGATGAATGATGATTTTTTGATGATTTTTTAATATATTTCTAACGGTGTCCAGATTCTTAAATCGTTGCAATCATTTCGTGATTTTTGATAAATACTCCATTAACGTGTGTATTAACCCACCAAAATGATGATTGATGATTTTTTGATGATTTTTTATTTATCTCTAATGGTGTCCAAACTATTAAATCGTTGATATCATTTGGGTATTTAAAAAAAATACTCTATTAACGTGTGTGTTAACCCCCCCCCCCACAAATTGATGATTAATAATTTTATTACGATTTTTTGTTCTCTCTAACGGTGTCAAAACTGTTAAATCATTTATATCATTTGATTATTTTTTGAAAATACTCAATTATCGTGTGTATTAATCCTCCAAATTGATGATTGATTATTTTTTATGATTTTTTTTTTTATCTCAAACGGTGTCCAAACTAATAAATCGTTTATATCATTTGGTGATTTCAGAAAAATACTCCATTATCCAGTGTATTAACCCACCAAATTGACGATTGATGATTTTCTGATGATCTTTTTTTTTTATCTCTAACAGTGTCCAAACTCTTATTTCGTTGCTATCATTTGGTGATTTTGGATAAATACTCCATTATCGTGTGTAATAATCCACCAAATTGACGACTGATGATTTTTCTTGATTTTTTTTTTATATCTCTAACGGTTTCCAAACTATTAAATCGTTGATTTCATTTGGTTATTTTGGAAAAATAATCCATTATCGTGTGTATTAACTAACCAAATTATTGATTGATGATTTTTAACGATTTTTTTTTTATCTCTTACGGTGTCCAAACTTTTAAATCCTTGATATCATTTGGCTATTTTTGAAAAATACTCTATTATTGTGTGTATTAACACACCAAATGGATGATTGATGATTTTTTCAGGATTTTTTTTATATATCTCTAAAGGTGTCCAAACTATTAAATCATTGATATCATTTGGTTATTCATGAAAAATACTCTATTATCGTGTGTATTAACCCACAAAATTGATGATTGATGATGTTTTTACATTTGTTTTATATCTCTAACGGTGTCCAAACTATTAAATCGTTGATATCATTTGGTGATTTTTGAAAAATACTTCATTATCGTATGTATTAACCCACCAAATTGATGATTGATGATTTTTTATTGATTTTTTCTCTCTCTAACAGTGTCAAAACTATTAAATCGTTGATATCATTTGGTTATTTTTGAAAAATATTCCATTATCGTGTGTATTAACCCACCAAATTGATGATTGAGGATTTTTTGATGATTTTTTTTTATATCTCTAACGGTGTCCAAAGTATTTAATCGCTGATATCATTTGCTTATTTTGGAAAAATTCTCCCCATTATCGTGTGTATTAACCCACCAAATTGATGAATGATTATTTTTTATGTTTTTTTAATCTCAAACCGTATCCAAAAAATTAAATCATTGATATCATTTGGTGATTTTGGAAAAATAATCCGTTATCGTGTGTATTAACCCACATAATTGATGATTGATGATTTTTTGACAATTGTTTTTTTTATCTCTAACAATGTCCAAACTCTTAAATCGTTGCTATCATTTGGTGATTTTGGATAAATACTCCATTATCGTGTGTAAAATAACCCACCAATTTGAAGATTGATGATTTTTGACAATTTTTTTTTTATATATCTAACGGTGTCCAAACTATTAAATTATTAATATCATTTTGTTATTTTAGAAAAATACTCCATTATCGTGTGTATAACCCAACAATTTGATAATTGATAAATGTTTTACGTTTTTCTTTTTCATCTCTAACGGTGTCCAAACTATTAAATCGTTGATATCATTTGGTTATTTTGAAAAAATACTCCATTAACATGTGTGTTAACCCACCAAATTAATGATTGATGATTTTTTGGCGATTTGTTTTTCTCTCTAGTGGTGTCCAAACTCTTAACTTGTTGCTATCATTTGGTGATTTTGGATAAATATTCCATTAACGTGTGCATTAACCCACCAAATTGATGATTGATAATTTTTTTACGCTTTATTTTTATCTCTAACGGTGTCCAAACAATTAAATCGTTGAAATCATTTGGTCATTTTTGAAAAATACTCCATTATCGTGTTCAATCACCCACCAAATTGACGATTTATTTTTTCTCTCTAACGGTGTCAAAATTATTAAATCGTTGATATCATTTGGTTATTTTTGAAAAATACTCCATTATCGTGTGTAATAACCCACCAAATTGATGATTGATGATTTTTTGACGATTTTTTTTCTTTATCTAACGGTGTCAAAACTATTAAATCGTTGATATCATTTGCTTATTTATGAAACATACTCCATTCTCGTGTGTATTAACCAACCAAAATAATGATTAATGATTTTTTAACGATTTTTTTTCTATCTTACAATGTCAAAACTATTAAATCATTGATATCATCTGGTTATTTTTGAAAAATACTCAATTATCATGTGTGTTAACCCACCAAATTGTTGATTGATGATTTTTTGATGATTTTCTTTCTATCTTACAATGTCAAAACAATTAAATCGTTGATATCTTCTGGTTATTTTTGAAAAATACTCAATTATCATGTGTGTTAACCCACCAAATTGTTGATTGATGATTTTTTTGATGATTTTTTTTTTATCTCTAATGTTGACCAAATTTAAATCGTTGCTATCATTTGGTTATTTTTGAAAAATACTCCATTAACGTGTGTATTAACCCACCAAATTGACGTTCACGATTTTGTTTTTTATCTCGAACGGTGTCCAAACTGTTAAATCGTTGATATCATTTGGTTATTTTTGAAAAATACTCCGTTATCGAATGTGTTAACCCACCAAATTGATAATTGATATTTTTTGACGATTTATTTTATATCCTTTAACTATGCCAAAACTATTAAATCGTTTATATCATTTAGTTATTTCGGAAAAATACT
>OVAP01000885.1:0-28825 GCA_900406295.1 Aurinia saxatilis
TATATATATATATATATATATATATATGCAGCACATAATAAACAAAAATTGTCTTATTACATGTACATGTGCCTATCTTGAAGGTGATGTGTAAGAAACATGCACTTAAACAAGCCATGCAAATTGAAATGTGTCAATTCTCTCTATTGATATGCTCTCTTTACACTATGAATTAAGCCAATTTTTTTTTTACCCAAATCCTATTTTTCGATGAAGACATAGAAAAAGCAATTCAACTGAGCTGGAAAGTGTACATGGTCGTCTTTATATACCTGGTTCTTTTCTCAATCAATATATCCATAAAAAAAAAAATCACAAATAAAGTCCTCCTACTCCCTATAAATAGCTTCTGTAAGAGCAAAGTAGAGAAACACAAAAGAGAAAGAAAAGAGTAATAAAAATGGCTCGAGTCTCAGCTCTTCTCTCCTTCTCCGTAACACTCTTAATCTTATTTAATGGCTACACAGCTCAGCAGTTTCCAAACGAGTGTCAGTTAGACCAGCTCAATGCTCTGGAGCCGTCACACGTCCTCAAATCCGAGGCTGGTCGCATCGAGGTGTGGGATCACCATGCACCTCAGCTACGTTGCTCCGGCGTCTCCTTTGTACGTTACATTATTGAGTCTAAGGGTCTCTACTTGCCTTCTTTCTTCAACGCTGCAAAGCTCTCCTTTGTAGCTAGCGGTACGTGATATATTTTTATTTATTTTTGTTGATCGGAGACTAAAACATGCGTGTAAAATCATATAATTTTATTATGAGAAACGATATTAATTTTTTTTGTTGGATTTAATATTTCAAACATCGAAACAAGAATACTATAACTAAACTTGTGTTCCTTAATGTTATAGGACGAGGTCTTATGGGGAGAGTGATCCCGGGATGTGCCGAGACCTTCCAGGACTCATCAGTGTTTCAACCGGGTGGTGGCAGCCAGTTCGGAGGTCAGGGACAGGGAGAGGGTCAGGGTCAAGGTCAGGGCCAGGGTCAGGGCCAGCAAGGACAGGGTCAGGGCCAGAGTCAAGGTCAAGGATTCCGTGACATGCACCAGAAAGTGGAGCACATAAGGAGCGGCGACACCATTGCCCAAGTGCCCGGTGTGGCCCAGTGGTACTACAACGACGGAAACCAGCCACTTGTCATCGTAGCCGTCCTCGATATAGCCAGCCACCAGAACCAGCTCGACCGTAACCCAAGGGTATATATTTTCCATAAACTAAAAAAGTCATATAAACTTTGTTACAAAACTAACAAAAAATGTGTGTGTGTCTTGTGATATGAAGTCATTTTACTTGGCTGGAAACAACCCACAAGGCCAAGAATGGATAAAAGGACACCAACAACAACCACAGAACAACATCCTTAGTGGCTTTGCTCCGGAGGTTCTTGCTCAAGCTTTCAAGATCAATGTTAGGACAGCACAGCAGCTACAGAACCAACAAGACAACCGTGGAAACATTGTCCGAGTCCAGGGTCAGTTCACTGTCATTAGGCCACCTTTGAGAGGCCAGAGACCTCAGGAGCAAGAAGATGTCAACGGGTTAGAGGAGACAATATGCAGTGCTAGAGTCACCGATAACCTCGACGATCCCTCTCGTGCTGACGTGTACAAGCCACAGCTCGGTTACATCAGCACTCTTAACAGCTACGATCTTCCCATCCTCCGCCGAATCCGGCTCTCAGCCCTCCGTGGATCTATCCGCCAAGTAAGTATTTTATTTTTCTTAAGAAAACCCTTATTGCAACAATGTGCCATTCCTACATTTAAACATGACTCTTAAAACATGTATGGATGTAGAACGCCATGGTGCTTCCACAATGGAACGCAAACGCAAACGCGATTCTCTACGTGACAAACGGTGAAGCCCACGTGCAGGTGGTTAACGACAACGGTAACCGAGTGTTCGACGGACAGCTCTCTCAAGGACAACTTCTAGTTGTACCTCAAGGTTTCTCGGTGGTGAAACGCGCCACAAGAGACCAATTCCAGTGGATCGAGTTCAAGACAAACGAAAACGCACAAATTAATACTCTTGCTGGACGAACCTCGGTTTTGAGAGGCTTACCATTAGAAGTCATTACCAACGGGTTCCAAATCTCACTCGAAGAGGCAAGGAGAGTTAAGTTCAACACGCTCGAGACTACTTTGACTCACTCTAGTGGCCCTGCTAGCCACGGCAGGCCTAGCGTGACTTACGCTTGAGAGCTTTAGTAACACGAGCCTCTACTACAAAAGGAAGTTAAATACTACGTAGTAATAATAATAATAACAATGTACGGAAATGTGACTTGTTTTGTTGAGGTTTACCTGTAGAATGTTACTCGTTTTCTAAATAAAATCTTTCTTTTTCCTATCCTTTAAAGAACGAGGCGTTTTTCAGTCCGCTCATAAAGAGTCCGATCGAATATACATAACCAAAGAAGCACAGCAAATTTTGCTAAATTTATAACATATAGTGATTTTTTTTTTTTTTTTCAACAACATAAAATGCATTAAGCTTGACTCGAACCCAAACGGTGTACATCTTTTGCACAAACCACTAGATTACAAGTCATGGTCATATAGTGACATTTTTTATTAGATGAAAAACTGAATTATTAATTTTTATGATTGAAAAAGAATAAATAAAACATATGTGTTTAGTGTCAAGGTTAGCAAGGTCTGAAAATGTGTTAGACCATCTCCATTGACGGTTGTTTAGTGAGTTGCTTAGTAAATAATAAACTAAGAAAAATTAATATAATAATGAGTGAGTTGCTTAGAAAACTAAGAAACCCACCCAAATTTCTTATTTAAGCAATTTTGGGTGAGTTTCTTAGTTTTCTAAGCAACTCATCTATTATTATATTAAATTTTCTTAGTTTATTATTTACTAAACAAGTCACTAAGCAACTTTCAATGGAGATGTTCTTAGAGCGCTCTACCCCGAATTAGAACTTCTCTAGACACAAAAATCACATTTGTGTGAGAAATTTGAATTTAGTTCAAAGGGCCTAAACAATTTACATGATAGTTTGGTAATATTGGATTTGACTATCCTCACGCATTAGTCGATTATCATTCTAAACTCGGAATATGTATAATATGTCGGCCTAATGGATCTCATGGCCTATTGACTTGAGTACGCTTGGAGTTTGCAGCGTCCATCGAATGGCCTATTGACTTGAATAAGTTTGGAGTTTATGATGTTGGTTGAACTAGGGAGAAGAGAAGTTCACTCTGTAACACTTATGTGTGTTAGGCTAACTGGATTAGCTGATAAAGTTTATAAAAAACAAGAGTAATAAAAAAAAAAAAACGTATACGGGGCCACTAAAGCGTCCGACCAATCAAAATCGTCAAAGCCTCTCACGTCTTTTCTCTGCAAACTCCAAACTCATCTCAGGTCGGGGTCACAGATTCTCTCCACCGAAAACGATGTCGTTCGACGAGGAAGAAGACGAGAGCTTCGAGCACACCCTCCTGGTGGTACGTGAGGTCTCCGTCTACAAGATCCCACCGTTAACAACATCCGGAGGCTACAAATGTGGCGAATGGCTTCAATCCGACAAGATCTGGTCGGGTCGTCTCCGTGTCGTGTCTTGTAAAGACCGTTGCGAGATCCGACTCGAGGATCCGAACTCGGGAGATCTGTTCGCCGCTTGTTTCGTCGAAAATGGACGGAGAGATAACGCCGTGGAGCCGTGTCTTGATTCGTCGAGGTACTTTGTGTTGAAGATTGAGGATGGGCGTGGGAAGCATGCGTTTGTTGGGTTAGGGTTTGGGGAGAGGAACGAGGCGTTTGATTTCAATGTAGCTTTGTCGGATCATGAGAAGTATGTTAGGAGGGAGATGGAGAAGGAGAGTGGTGAGACTAGTGAGAGTGATGATCATATTGATATTCATCCTGCTGTTAATCACAGATTGAAGGTAAATTTGATAGATTCAATCTTGAGATTTGATCAATGTGTGATTCTATAAGTTGGTAGAAATGGAGATATGAAGCTTACATGGAATTATTTGAAAATAGTATAAAATGCAGTATGAATTTGAATTGGATTCGGATGTGTTTTGTGATTTGTCTTTTGAATTCATAGTTTGCAATGTGAGTTTCAAAACTCAGAATCTCAGATCATGTCAAAGGCTACATATTTTAGCTGAATTAAGTAACACTGGGAGACAATTTTGTTGGCCTTTAAGTTTTCTTCTTCTTTTGTTTTAGTTGGCTACTGGCAGTATACTCTGTCTTCTGACTCTCTGTAAGTATTATGGCGAGTGAATATCATCATATGCGATTTTGCTCGAGTTCGTGTTCTTGATGAATTTTTATTAGTACTGTAAACAGAAAACTCCCCTGTTTCTGAGTCTTTGGTTAGTATATTACAAAGACAATGGCCTATTGAACTTGCCGATTTTTTGCTCAGGATAGTTAATAGCCTAGTTGTTGTGGAATCATTGCTGTTTCTGAAATGGAAGAAATATCTCTGTTTTTTTAGGGGGTTAATCTTCATAAATGGTTCCGAATCACAACGGTTCTACATGGGACTAGACCTTTGAATGGATGATCTTTTGATGTTGTCAAGTTTGTACTGATCATAGTATAAAGTCTGAGTAACGTAAATGAAGATTTTTTTTTATATATTGTTGGTTGGTGTTTCAGGAAGGCGAAACCATAAGAATCAATGTGAAGCCTAAACCAACGAGCAGTGGAACCGGAATGCTCTCAAATGCTCTTTCTGGTGGTGGGAAACCTAAACCACTCTCGCTTGCACCACCACCAGGCAGTACTGGAAAAATCAGGTCTCCTTTACCACCTCCTCCAAGCGATTCTGTAACCAAGAAGATAACATCTGATGGCTGTAAGGAATCAACCGAAAATGCAAGATCCCAAAACAATCCACTCTCTGATTTTTCACAGCTCAAGGTTAAAAAAAAAAAACTTGGTTTTCTTTAATTGCAGATTCAAGCAGCTCATTTGCAGAGCCATGAAATTACTCTGTTTCTTACTTCTTAAGCTTTTTGTCCATTGTTGTGTAGGGAAATCTTCCGTCAACTAATACATCAGGAGCTGCAGGATGGGCAGCTTTCTGATCACCGGAGCATAAACTTTTTGAAGGTCTTTGGACCTCGTCCGGATTCATATACTTACGAGGCATGTGACAAACGCCAGAGGAGACACTACAGACAAGATTGATAAAGCATAGAGCTAAGAATTAGCTTGTGTTTGTGGTAAATTTCTGTTTGTTTCTTTAGGCGCGAACATTCCTTGTTGTTCCTAAATTAAAAGAGAGATAATCTTACTTACCATGTGGAGGGATCAAATAGTATTTATATATCAAATTAATAAAATACTGATTATGTTTAGTTATATATAAAACTTTCATTTTAGAATTGTAGGTTACAATTTTGCATATACACTATAAACTAACCAAATCAGAAATTTCAAATTTTCATTTTTTGTAAATCCGGATGCCAAATTATAATGTAGTAATGTATGTATACACATATAAATGAAGGAAGCTATTGAATTCGTGCTTTTTGCTCATCAATGTTTATATTCTTTGTAGGTGAGCAGAAGTGATTGACGTGGCAGCATTTTGGTGGTTAAACGTATTACAAAGTAAAGAAGTATGCAAATCTAATGGACAGAAAAGTACGTGACGTGGCCGAAATCTAACGGTGTATCGAGTCTACGTTGAACGAAAACGTATTTAAATGACGTTCAGATTAATCGGAAGAGGGAAAAAGAAAAAAACCGTCGGCCACCGAACAGTGTCTCTAATCGGACTGTTTGTTTCCAAAAAAAGAAATGGCGATGGAGAGAAACGACGATGGTGCGATTAGGGTTAGTGGAATGCAGTTCTCTTACGAAGTCCAGGATCCTATATTCTTCGATTTCAACCTCGATCTCCCCGCCGGATCTCGTTGCCTCCTTGTTGGTGCCAATGGATCTGGTAAGATATGATCGAATCCTATCGATTTTGTGGTGTGTTCTGGTTTTATGAATCTAATTTGATCTATTTGCAGTTTACGATTTTGATTCTAGCAGCTTTTCTTCACTGTATAGGAATGATCTTGAAATTAACCTTAGTGATTTTGAAAATCGAAACTAAGATCTTAAATTGCCATTTGTGTGATTAAGTTGAGGCTGATTAGGCTGGGAACTGGCAGGAGATAATTGTAATTTTGTGTTTCTATTTTTGGTTGTTAGGCAAGACTACTTTGTTGAAGATTTTGGCTGGAAAGCATATGGTTGGAGGGAAGAACGTTGTGCAAGTGTTGAATCGGTCCGCTTTTCATGATACACAGCTTGTTTGTAGTGGTGACTTGTCTTACCTTGGAGGATCTTGGAGTAAAACTGCTGGTTCTGCTGTGAGTAAACCCCTGTGCTCTTCTGAGATCAGATTGCAAGAGTTTGGCAAACTTTGGATTTGTTCCATGTGAGAACATTTTGTTTCTAAATTTGTGATTTTTTTTGTTTGTTTTCTGGGATTTAGGGTGAGATTCCACTTCAAGGAGACTTTTCTGCTGAGCATATGATATTTGGAGGTGGTATTCTCTGTTCTAGCATTACATTTTTCTTTAACCTTTTGATTCGTCTTTGAATCAACAGAAGAAGGAACTGGTGAATTGTCTTTTTTTTTCTTCATGTGCTTATTATGGTTGGCATGTGTTTTGTGTTGTTTTCCATGCAGTTGAAGGGATTGATCCTGTGAGAAGAGAGAAGTTGATTGATCTTCTTGATATCAATCTTCAATGGCGTATGCACAAGGTTTCTGATGGGCAGAGACGTCGCGTGCAAATATGCATGGGTCTTTTACATCCCTTCAAGGTAAGCAACAGCAAGATTGATTTGATGCAATCAAATAGATATGGTGTTCATCGTCATGGTCTATGTTTTCTGTTTCATGATGTCTGATCCTTAAGTTGTAATGTGATTTCTGATCACAGGTACTATTACTGGATGAGGTTACTGTTGACCTCGACGTTGTTGCTAGGATGGATTTGTTGGAATTCTTCAAAGAAGAATGTGAACAGGTAAGCCATTCACTAATTCATTCTTATCTCACAACATCTTAAAGCTAAAGCATATATCCATTTTCACATTATCCTACCAGAGTTATTTATTTGAAACGAAAGAAGCATATATATACATGGATTATGCGTAAACATACAAGGACAGAAGTTTTTTTTCTTTCATTTTGGTCTTCATGATCCGCTTTAGTTCTTATCACGTAACACACTTACATTTACCAGAGAGGAGCAACAATTGTATATGCAACACATATTTTTGACGGTCTAGAGACATGGGCTAGTCATCTGGCTTACATTCAGGGCGGAGAGCTGAAACTCTCTGCTAAGCTTAACGAGATTAATGATCTGAAAACGTCACCAAATCTGCTATCTGTGGTGGAATCTTGGCTTCGGTCTGAAACCAAAGTCGAGAAGAAGACGAAGAAGAAACCTGTTGTTACGTCTCCATTCATGTCATCTAGACAAATGGCATACTACCGATGAATATCGAGAGACTATCATTGATAAGAATAAGAGCACTTTACAATTTGCCTTTGTATTTTTTTGTTACTTATTTTTCTTAGATTCCGATTATGTTCTATTTCTATCACACATGTAAAAGGAAATTACTGTTAAAATACAGTTTCATATTTGAAACTGATTTCCTTCTTTTAACTATTCTGCCAACAATGCATCCAAACATATTCCGATTCAGAAGAAATGAATTACTTTATATATACTGTATATAGTTCATGCGAGTAAATTACGTTTCTACTTAAGGTTGTGATTCTTGTTCAATCTTAAATATCTTCACACAATATACAAATTGACAATGGAATGTATACTAAAACGGTAAAACCCAAAAACTAGTGGTTTAGATGTGTGCATACACTTATACAAACCGGTTTTTGGTTTGTTTCCACGACCCGGTTCTGGTTGATTCGTGCTCCAATTTCGGTTCACCTAGTACACAAAACCCCCTAAACCTCTCGCTCCCAAAATCGAAAGATCCTAATTCCTAAACGCCCAATGTCCGCCGCCAGATTCGTCCTCCGCCGAGCATCCGCCACCGCTGCGTCAAGGTTCTCCGCCGGACCCAAGCCTGTGCCTCGGTCCGCGTTTCAGATGCCTAAACAAAATCCTCTTTCACACCGCATTTTCAGGTACATAGATTTTTCTGAAGCAAACACTGATTATGTCTCGATCTCTACGATCCGTTCTGAATTTGCAAATTTTGTGTGGAATGAAAGATCTCCGGTGGAATTGAGCTGTTGCGTGGAGACGATGCTCCCTTACCACACTGCCACTGCTTCCGCTTTGCTCAATTCCATGCTCTCCGTTTCACCTCACGGTTGGCTCATCCAAGGTACTTTCTAAGTGTAAGACATTAGTTTACATTTGTACTTGTTTTACATTTTCTGATGGAACATAAGTGAAATGTAAATGATACCTTGTTTGATTTGGTTGTGTAGTCTAGTTTTTCCGGTGAATGTTTTAATAGAGATATTGGTGAGATGAAACTTGTTGTTGAAGATGTAAATTGTAGTGATGATTATTGAGTAGACTGCTTTATTCAGTTTGTTGCATGATGATAATAGAGGCCATGGTCCAGTGTTATATGTTGACTCCTAGTTTTGTAGATCCTAAGTTTCTTGTGCTAGTTATGTCATTTTACTTTCCTTAGATCGGTGTTATAGTCTTTAGGTCTATGCCCTTGAGATCTTGATGTTCATATGATCTTTTTCGGGCATCAAACGTTTTTCTACAACACTCCACTTCTGGAATAGTTGGAGAGTCGAAGATAACATACTACTCAAGTATAAAGGGTAGTAAAGTCTGTCCTGTGACGAGATTAGATGAATGTCCATCGACAAGAGTGTTATGAGNCCGACAAGAGTGTTATGAGTCAATTTATCATCTGGTCTTTGATATGGATCTGTGACTTACTTTGCTATTATGTTTATAAAATCTTTTTTTCTAAACGGTTACTTAGGGAAACTGTGGGTCATTTGCGGTTGATTCTGTGTGATAGTGTTCTTTGCTAATTCAATTGGATATGGTTGAATTATTGACATGCTGTTATAAGTTCTCTAAATCTCTTTGTTTAGAAGCACTTATCATAGAATAAGAATTATACTGACACAAGATTGTTTCCACTCAGATTGCTTTGTTGATGACTCCTGAATTACTGGGGCTCGGCCAGCGATGCACACAATCGAAGACGAGGTGGTGTTATAAAATGAAACTTTTTTTTTATAAAAGATTTCTTGATCATAGGACACTTTATAGAAAGAAACCTTAGAAGTAATCGAAAAATACTAATGGAGTTTATTTATCGTTTGTTTGTGGTGTGTTGATGATACTCTTCTTCTCACCATTTCAGTAAGCAGGAGAGTTAGATCCTAAGAGCTGTTTCTTCAAATGTTTTTTTTTTTTGTTGTTGTTGATTTTACTATCAAAATCAAAGTAAAATGTTAAGATCATGGAAGAAGTTATTTCTGGACAAGAGTATAGTAAGCTTGTTGTATAATTGATCGAATTTTTTTGTGCCTCGTTGTTGGTTTGTTTTGATCTAGTTTAATTTTCTTTTCTTGTATCTTGGTTTAGCCTGATACGGTTTGGTAAAGCTCGGTTCATGCCTGGTTCGGATTTGGTTTACTATAAATAATTTTTTTAATTTACGAAAAAAAGTTTAATAATTGGCCTATGACAAAAAACGAAGAAGGTATTTATGTCTTTTTTTTTTTCTTAAGGTTTAAGGTTGGGAATTTTGGATTGGTTCATTACATATTTATTGTTTGTTTTTGGTAACAACAAAACTAACTTACCATTAGAGTACGTTGCGGTTAACCTCTCAAAATCAGAACAAACAAAACTACAGTAGTAATTTTTTTTTTGGTTACCTTTAAACCAAAACTTAATCAGGATATTTTGTTAATTTGTCCCGAGTGTAAAAATAATTAAGAACCTAACAAAAAACACAATTTTCTTTTCCAGATGAAAGAAAACACAAAAAGGTGACGACAACAAAAAAAAAAAAAAAAATGTCACAAATCTCCATTTCCTCTCGTCTCCTCTTCCTAATTTCTTCTTATTAAATTACTCAATTTTTCTTTCTCCTTGTTCAACTAAAATTTTCGATTTCTTCTTCTTACCCTTTTTTTTGGGGGTCAAAATCCATCTGAAAATTATGTGTTTATATTCCTTCTCCGATTAGAATCTGATTAGGGTTTTCACTGGCTAATCAATTTGGAAATTTTTGCGTCGAATTGGGCAATTGGGTTTCCTCAGATGAACTGTTTACGTCTCCGGATTTATCGATTTCGTGGTGGGTTAATTGATTTCTGAAGGGTTTTCGATGTTAATCTCGTGAATCTGAGGATCGTTCGTCGAGCTGAATCAGAAAGCAGATCCAGGGGTAAATTGAGGAAAAGAAAGTTTTTTTATATATCAGATTTTGGAATTTGAGGTTTATAGCTTTTGAGATTGTGGAGAAGATGGATCTTGTGATCGGTGGAAAATTTAAGCTTGGAAGGAAAATTGGTAGTGGATCATTTGGAGAGCTTTATCTAGGTAAAAAACAAAACAAAGATTAATTAAGATTTTTGATTTTTTGTGAAAATTTAAGATTTTTGAGTTTACATGTTGTCGAGTTATTATGCAGGTGTAAATGTACAAACAGGAGAAGAAGTTGCTGTCAAGCTGGTAAAATTTTTACTACTTTAAGCACATTATTCATCTTTTAATGCATTCTCAATGTATACAAAAGGCAAAAATTCTTTTTAATTTAACTGCAATTTTCATGTGATGTTGTTTGTTACATTCTCATTCACATGAAGACGATAAGGATTGCTTCTTTTTTTTTCGTTCACCATTCGCGTGACCTTGTTGTGTCCTTTTGCATTCTCCTTTTGACTTTTCTCAATTTAATTCTCAGGAACCTGTGAAGACTAAGCATCCCCAGCTTCACTATGAATCAAAATTGTATATGCTGCTTCAAGGAGGAAGTAAGTGTCACTTTACTCCGTAGTATATTTTGTTTTACAGGCTGCTTCTTCTGTTGTGTGGGATAGGCTTTTATCAATTATATTACTCTGGTTGAATTGTTATTTTGTGATTATCTAATTTTGTTTTGTTTCTTTGTCTCTGAAGCTGGTATTCCGAACCTCAAGTGGTTTGGAGTTGAAGGTGAATACAGCGTAATGGTTATTGACCTTCTCGGTCCTAGTCTTGAAGACTTGTTTAACTATTGCAACAGGAAATTCAACTTGAAAACTGTTCTCATGCTAGCCGACCAACTTGTGAGTATGCATCTGTGAACTGATTTCCAGCTCTTCTGTGCTCTCATCTCTGAATATATGAATTTTTTTTGTATTTGAGTAGTACTGATTTCTCTGTTCTCATTCAGCTTAACAGGGTTGAATATATGCACACTCGAGGTTTCCTTCACCGTGATATAAAGCCTGACAACTTTTTAATGGGCCTTGGACGCAAAGCAAATCAGGTATTGAAATCAGTCTTTCACAAATGTTTTGTGCTTAGACATTACATGTTATCTTAATGGCTGGTTCGGCTTCAGACTTCTGAGATGACTTTCTTGTTCTCTTCATCTCAGGTTTATATCATTGATTATGGATTAGGGAAGAAATACAGAGACCTTCAGACTCATAAGCACATTCCTTACAGGTAATAAGCTGCCATGTCCTTCCGTTTCCTATATCTTTACTTAAGGATCTTGTATCTCGATTTCCTTGAACTTAAAGAAAGATGAATTTGCATGGCAGAGAAAACAAAAATCTCACGGGAACAGCTCGATACGCTAGTGTCAACACTCACCTTGGAGTCGGTAAGAGTTCTGTTTTTGGTGTTACATACATTCCAACAGTTGTGTATTTGTGGTTCAATACTTACCAATTCGTTTTTCCGCCACTGTTTGCACAGAACAAAGTCGAAGGGATGATTTGGAATCACTTGGTTATGTGCTTATGTATTTTCTGAAAGGAAGGTAGAAGTCTAACTGTTTTCTGCCTTTGTTTTTCAAGTTCTATATAATTTTAACAAATAGTTAATTCTTTTTTCTTTGGCTATCAGCTTACCATGGCAGGGATTAAAAGCCGGGACAAAGAAGCAGAAGTATGACAGAATCAGCGAGAAAAAAGTATCAACTCCTATAGAGGTAAAACAACTCAATTATCGAATAAGATCTATGTAATATCTTCATTTTCGCATTTGCTGTAATTTAGCTCTATTAGTTGCTGAGGTTAGTATATTATTGGAATGTTACAATGCAGGTGCTGTGTAAAAACCAACCGACTGAATTTGTTTCATACTTCCATTACTGCCGATCTTTACGATTTGATGACAAACCTGATTACTCTTACCTTAAGAGGCTTTTCCGTGACTTGTTTATCCGAGAAGGTTCTTATCTTAACATCACATTTCCCGACAAATTTTACTCATTGTTTCAAGCCGCTGTCTACTCACTTTTAAAATTTATTGAAACTCTTGTAGGTTATCAGTTCGATTATGTATTTGACTGGACAGTCCTAAAGTATCCTCAAATCGGATCCAGCGCTGGTTCTAGTTCACGGACAAGGGTGATTTTTCTTTTTTCTTTACTTGTGTGTTTACTCTTTTGGCTTTTGAGTTTCTCTATGCTTACGTAAATGTAATATTTGGGTTTTCCAGAATCATACAACCACAAAACCAGGATTCAATGCAGGTCCTTCTATCAGAAAAACAGAGAGGGTCGCAGGTCATATTTGGCTTCTCCTGCTTCTATTGGAAATCTTAGAACCAAATTCATTCCGAACACTAAATCTACTTTTTCCGCTTGTATAGGAAAGGATCCGGTCCATGAGAGAGTTCCAGGTGCAGTGGAGGCCTTCGCTCGAAGACACCCAACAACTTCTTCGCCACGTGATCGCTCCAGATCAAGAAACTCTGATGACGGACCTTTCTCTAAGCACATGGTAAAATCTCACCTTACCAAAACACACATTCATCAATCGCACTAATTAAAACAAACACTCAACTGTATATTAATTGCTGTGATTTCATGATAGCAGCATGGAGATTCAGAAAGAGCAAACAGTTCCTCAAGATACAGAGCAACCTCTTCTTCTAGGAAAGCCATTGGTGCATCAAGCTCTCGTCCCAGTTCTGCAGGTGGACCAAGCGATAGCCGAACTTCAAGCCGTTTGGTTTCATCAAGCGGAGGTGGTGGTAGTGGGAGTGGAAGTGGCCGTCCTTCAACCAGCCAAAGAGTCCAAGCCGGATATGAATCCAAGACTCTTTCTTTCTCTCGTGCAACAGCTTCGAGAAATGCACGGGAAGATCAACTGAAGAGCTTCGAGCTTCTCTCTCTTCGAAAATAAAGGAAAAATGAACAAAAACTCCATTAAACAACCCCCCCCACAGAAAATTCCTTTGAGAAAGATTTCATGTTCTTAAAGATCTTCACAGGTAATTTCAGGTTCACAGCTTGCAGAGAGATCTTTGCCACCACCACCGTCACTCATCATCGTTTGTATATCTAATCATATGATGTATTAGACAAAATAAACAAACCAAAGATAAAGGGAGTTTCCATGTTTAAACGTTGAAAAATCATCTATTCGTATATTCGAAAATCTATATCTGTAAACTGTAATAAACAACAACAAAAATAAATTGTTCGTTGTTGGTCTCAGTCATGTTTGGTTTCAGCTCTAAATGGATAAAGAGTAAAGAGGCTGGATTTGGTTGACTTTTTTGGTCAACAGTAAGGGACTAAAAGTGAAAATACAAATACTCCACCGCTACGTCTGATTCTTAATTATTATAAACTTTCCTGCAAAAAATTTCTCTCCTTGTTCAACTCTTGAAATTTTCCTCAATTTCGAACTGGTTTAATTGATCGGTAGAAGAGCTGTATTCGTTGATCTGCTAATTTCTTCTTCCATCTTCGGTGTACAAATCTTAGTATTGGGTTGTAGAAGAGATTGTGTAAATCTGTTTTTTGTGTTGATGGAATCTGGAATTTAGGGTTTATTGTATCGTTTCGTTTTAGTTTAGTAGAGCTCTTGGATTAGTCAGAGCCGCTTTTGTTGAATTTTGAAAAATTTCTGGAGGTTTCGTGGTGGTTTCGTTACTTCAAGTTGTTTGGAAGAGATTTCAGATACTTAGGGTTTCAGTTGGAACGATTCAATTTAATAATTGACTTAAGGAACTTTGGAATTGGGGTTTTTGTTGTGTGTGAATAAGATAGGAGATTATGGATATTGATGGCGTAAGTGATGTTCCTATTTTGGATCCTGAGCTCTTGCAGCTTCCGGGTTTTTCGTTCAAAGCAAATCCTCATATTGCTGAGAATCTCTTCTCCCAGTGGCTTTCACTCCCCGAAACTCGCCGATTGGTAATTTGACTCTCAATTCTCAAACCTCTCATTCTTGTTTTCTTTTTTTTTTAAGATCCATTTCCGTGCCCGTAGTGTATATACTTTTTGTAGAGAGACTGTGTGTGAATTTTCTTAAAGACGTTCAAGGATTAGAATGACTTAGGTGATAAAAGTACAGGGCTAGATCAAGTATTTGTCTTTGTGTTGTACCAACTTTAGCTTAAAGCTCTTGAGAATATGGTCCAGTGATTATGAGGTCTTATGTAGGTCTTAGGGCCTTTTCAAGTCACTATCTGTAGAGGTGCGTTTGGCAATCACATTTTCCAAGTTCGTCTTTGGAATCCCAGTGTTCTTTGTTATGGCTCACTGAAGAAAATTTTGGTTATGGTTTTATGTGGCCCTCTTTTGGCTGTTAATCTCTTTGATGTTTATGCAGGTCATGTCTTTGATTGATGATGCAAAATCCAGTACCCCGATTAATATATCAAAGAACTGCTCGAATCTTAATGTTGTTTGTGGAAGTGCTTTGCCATCTGTGTTTCTGAACAGTGGCACTCCCCCACTATCACCACGAAGCTCATCTGGGTCTCCCCGTTTCTCGAGGCAAAAGACAAGTCCTTCTTCTCTGCAGTCCCCTTTAAGATCAGTCAGGGAACCAAAGCGCCCACTCATTCCTCAGGTTTTAGCTCTATTTCCAGCTGTTCCTCATTGCAATGGTTTATATTACTCTTTAGATTTCTCACATAACAGGAGAGGCATTGTATTGGTTGACATCATGTTTTTTATTTTTTCTTATAATGTACGCTTATATGATTGGCCTTTGGCAAGTAGGTTGAAATAGCTTTTGCGGGTAGATGTCTAAGCATGAGCACGGAATTGATGGAAACTAATTTTTCGGTTAAGTAGAATAAAAAAGCAAAATAATTTTTCACAAAACGATGTGAGCAATTATTATATTTTTGGTGAAGTAATATAAAAAGCAAAAATAATTATTATGGCGATCTGTCTAACACATTACAGTTTGTAGTTGAAGGGTTTAGCTAATAATGTTTGATGATTTTATTTGACTCTTCCATGCCTTGGTATGCTATGTAGTTTTACTTCCAACATGGGCGTCCACCTGCGAAAGAACTAAAGGAACAATGTATATCCATGGTTGATCACTATTTTAGTAACTATATTGACGGACTTCATATGGATGGTGATGTTTCATTTCATACTTTGCTACATTACATATTTCCTCTGTTGTAAGCCATAGACAAGCAATTGATCTTACAAACCACATTCTTGCTCTTGTCCAACTGCAGAATTCAAATCCATTACCAAAGAAGTATGCAAGCTGCCTTCATATCTTTCTTCTGTACTTTTTAAAAAGATAGATACGAATTGCACTGGTATTGTTACAAGGTAACTCATTGTGTACTTCACTCTACAGAGAATTAATGGCTCGACTTATATGTTGGTTCTATAATTTTTGTTAGAAAATACATTTGATCAAGTAATTTTCATGTACACTGTATAACTTCTTAGGGATTGATATATCTTTTAGTTAGCCAAAGCTTAAAAATCATGATTGAAATAATCTGTAGCTAGAGTGTTTTTGTTTGATTTGCATCTTTGCATACACCATATTTTGTACCTGATTATAATTTTGACCTGCAGAGATGCCTTTATCAAGTATTGGGTTGATGGACATATGTTGACTATGGACGTAGCCTCACAGATCTATAATATCTTAAGGAAACCAGGCTGCAAGTACCTCAGACAGGTATATTTCTGATTCTTTTGCTGTTGCTTTACTGCTGGTCTGATTTGTTTACCGAAGATGACCATTTCGCCCATTTTCTGTAATTCATTGTTCTGAATATTTCTGTCTTTTCTTGGATTTGGGATTAGGCTGACTTCAAACCAGTTCTTGATGAGCTTCTGGTAACTCACCCTGGCTTGGAATTTCTGAGGAATACACCTGAATTTCAAGAAAGATATGGTAAGAATTCAGTTGGCTTATAATATATTGATGTCCCTAATTTTCGTTCCATATATTTGATCTTCTTAAATACGTTGACAAGCTTGAAAGTGATTTCTTTAGTTGTCCTGCTTGGCCACACAAACTTTCGTAATTAAACCTTCCCATGTTAATTCAACGGACTTTGCTTTCATTGCATTTTTTTAATACATCTATTGACTAAATCATATTTTCTCCTGTGCTTGTTTCCATTCATCATTGTGTTCTTTCCCATCTACCCAGCTGAGACCGTCATCTACAGAATATTTTACTACATAAACAGATCAGGAACTGGTTGCATTACTCTGAGGGAGCTGAAACGTGGGAATCTTATTGCTGCCATGCAACAAGTTGATGAAGAAGACGATATCAATAAAGTTATTAGGTAATTATGTTTTCCCTGTCATCATTTCTTAAACTATACTTAAAAAAAATAAAATACAGTTCAATTGTTTTTTATATATTAAATCCAGATTGGACATCATGCTTGATTTAACCATTAGCATTGCCTTTGCTTTTCAGGTACTTCTCCTATGAGCATTTCTACGTTATATACTGCAGATTTTGGGAACTTGATGGTGATCATGATTTCCTTATCGATAAGGAAAATCTCATCAAGTATGGTAATCATGCCCTTACCTACAGGATTGTCGACAGAATATTTTCACAGGTTGGCTCCAGATATCAAATTGATCTTGACTGAACATTCTTTTAAGAAGCTTAACCATACCCTTATGCGCATTTTATCTTTATTTATGTTACAACTATGTCTCTCACATAGGTCCCCAGGAAATTTACTAGCAAAGTGGAGGGGAAGATGAGTTATGAAGATTTTGCTTACTTCATTCTCGCTGAGGAGGATAAGTCATCTGAGCCTAGTCTTGAATATTGGTAAACATTTCTCCTATTCCTCTCTTTCGTCTCTATCAACAGCTCTTCAACCATTTTGTCTTTTAGCTGCTTACCTCACAAAATGTCCATATAAATGTATGACTTCAGAGCCAAAGAAACTTGTGACATGTGGCCTCGTTGATGAAAGGATTACCTGAGATTTTGATGGACTAAACCTAAAGTAGTACCACTATTTTCTGAATGTAAAATTCCCATAGTGAAACTATAAACTTTTGTCCATGCAGTAACTTTTTGGTTGTATCCGTTCATTATTTCATCAACCTAAAAGGCTAAAACACTTCTATTGAACCACTGATGTGAACGCATGCCTTGCTGGTATTTGCAGGTTCAAGTGCATAGACCTGGTTGGAGACGGGGTGATCACTCCCAACGAAATGCAGTTTTTCTATGAAGAGCAGCTCCATCGCATGGAATGCATAACCCAGGAACCTGTACTCTTTGAGGATATCCTATGTCAAATATTCGACATGATCAAACCAGAGGCAAGAGTTTTTAAACCATAAATTGGTCTTTTGATATTCCTGGGTGTTATCTTTTTCTTTAAGTTCGAGTTGAAACATCAATTTTCTGACCGATTCTTTCAGAAGGAGAACTGCATCACACTCAGGGATCTGAAAGCATGCAAACTTTCTGGAAACGTTTTCAATATACTCTTCAACCTGAACAAATTCATGGCATTTGAAACCCGGGACCCTTTTCTCATTCGCCAGGTATGCACAGCTTTTCTTATTGAAGGTTTAACAGCTGTTAAAACTAAGCTCCTTTTGTTCTTTGAGTCGCTTTTGAATGTTTAGTAATGCTATAACAAATTCTTTAAAAGTTTCTAAAACCTTAGATAGCCTATCATAAAATCTTGAGAAGAACATTACCAATGTAACAGCTTGAGTTAACTCTGACTGCAACTAAAATAAGTCTGTTTTTCCATTTCACAGGAACGCGAGAATCCATCATTGACAGAATGGGACCGGTTTGCTCAGAGAGAGTATGTGAGGTTGTCAATGGAGGAAGATGTGGAGGAAGTCTCGAATGGGAGTGCAGATGTTTGGGATGAACCACTCGAATCTCCATTTTAGTAACTTCATAAGAGGTAATAACTCTGTTTTCAGTGTATGGATGAAAGTGTAAACGACACGAACTTTAAATGTTAATATACTCTCTACCAGCAGATGAAGTTGGCTCTTCTTGTATGGATGAAAGTGTAAACGACACGAACTTTAAATGTTAATATACTCTCTACCAACACATGAAGTTGGCTCTTCTTGATTCTCCCGTGAATTGAAAGCTTGTCCCTTTACTCAAGACACCTTTCTTTGCTTTTTACTAGTTTCTTGGTAAGAAGGAGAGCTTGAATCTTCGTGGGCGGTATCAGCCTCTGAGATGGCTCTCAGAAAAGCATGAAAGCCGGTCCCTTCTACCTAAAGATGGCGACCATGAGAGACTTATCCGAGAAGGCCTGTGTGTTTTCATGAAATATTTGGCTTGCTTAGGTATTTCAGTTACCCATTTTCAGTTTCTGTATATTATATACGTCAGTTTTTAGTGTTTTGTGAAACCAACAACTGCGGTTTTATAATATAAATCAGAAGAACTATGTACAAATCCTAGACTTTTTTGTGGGAAAGAATGGTACAAATCCTTAGACCTGTTTTTACACGTTAAAGTGTTTCTTTATCTGACCAGCAATTTTGTGCATATGATCTGTACTCATGTTATTATTTGCCACATTTTATGCAAAATATCTTTGTTGGGTAATGTCCACAGTCTCCAGACTCCTTTTGTCAGTTGGTAACTTAATAATTTCAGTAATATTTTTAAAATAGTAGAAAAATATATTTATATATTTGATCATTCTTATAGAAATTATTATATAAGAAAGTACAAAAGTCCAATTAATTGATTGGGCCCTACACCCTCATCACACGTCCCGCTGGCCTACTGAAATTTAAACACCGGATAGCTACAACGGCTCCCATTGTCTCTGCGTTGACTGACTTAAACCTTGTAACAACAATGGCAGGTCTCTCTTTGGTCCGAAGTAGTTATATACAGGAATATATTTGTATGTAATGTCAATGCCATTAGTTACCTTATTAATGGTGGTGGCCTGCCATAGTTACTCGCCATCAATTATATAGGTAACTATCACACTCATCTCTCTGCTTACTCATCATGCCTCGAGACGTTTTTATATAAGTGGAAAAGTTAGTCTCACTCTCTCTAACAGCAAGCTCTAGCAAACCCTCTCGATCGAATTCTTGATCTACATCATCCCCTTGGTAAGTCTCTCCTCCCGCTTCTTAAAGTCGTTGACGTCTACTTTTGGTTCGGGGGCCTTGTTTTAAAAACATTTGTTTGATGATATAGATTCGAGATGGACAGTTCCGATACACGCCTAGATAGAATCGAGGCACAGAGATCAACAGATGTGTCTCATGGAAGAATTTCCGAGGCCAGGAAGCTGGTTTTGACTGCCTTGAGAGTTTCCTCCCGAAACAGAGGTGAAGGCAGGCAACGACCTACAGATGCGTCTCCGAGATTAATCTACTTGGCCATCCAGCTGATGTTTAACGCCTTAAGTACACTCAGTCCACGAGCTTTCTTTCCAACCAGAAGAGAAAGTAGGCGACCACCTACAAACGCAACCACCTGTGGTACAGTCAATCGACGACGTATCAGTGGAAGCAGAGAAGACAGACAGCCAGCAGCTGCAGAAGTGTCTCAGGGACTATTTGATGTGGCCAGGGAGTTTTTTCGGACTACCTTAAGTACACTCTTTCCTCGTTGGATGTTTGGAAACGGAGGAGAAGACACGCGGCCACACACCAAAGCCCCAGGAGAGTTTTATAGGAATCTCAAAGTGACAGAATTTTTCGAGTTCCCCGGTATGTGTGTCAGGATGGTTCCAGATTTATTTAGCGGAGTGTGTAATGGGAGAAAAGAATGTCTGGAGAATCCTGAAACGCCATTGGTATGTGTCAAGAGCGGTCAAGGAGATTCTATTCTTCATCTTGCTGCTAGATGGAATCATGTAGAACTAGTGAGATACATTATTGCTGAATATCCATGCCTTCTATGGGAGCCGAACTCCAAGGACCAACTTCCAATCCATGTAGCGGCTCATGCTGGTCGTTTAGCTGTGACTGAGGATTTTGTTAAGACAATAGAATTTGTCACAGCCAAAAGTTCTCTAGAGAATCAGAATCAGAATCTGAATCTGAATGTATATGTTTCCAAAGACGAAAATGGAGATACTCCTCTCCACTTGGCCCTGAAAAGATGCCATAGGAAGTTAGCTGAGTGTCTGGTGAACGCGAAACAACAAGCTTCGTTTCTTGCAAATAACGAGGGAATATCTCCCCTGTATATGGCAGTAGAGGCTGGAGATGTGCCCCTCGTCGAAGCAATGTTAAAAAATGATGGCCATGAAGATAAAGGGAGTGAGTCTAATGTAGTAGATTCATTGTTGGAAGGGCGGAAAAGACTTGCACACGCTGCTTTGAAGTCCATGAGTGCAGGTTTGTTTTTCTTTTTACCAATTCACAAGATCACAACTTACCCGGATGATTAAATTGTGTATAGTAACTGATACTCCCGCTTGTTTGGGCAGATATGCTTAAAGTTATTCTTGATGAATTTCCAAGACTTGTGAACGACCTAGATGAAGAAGGAAAGACTTGTCTTTCATTTGCAGCATCCATAGGGTTTTATGATGGAGTATGCAAGCTCTTAGACAAATCACCAGAGAGCGTTTATGTGTGCGACAACTTTGGATCTTTTCCAATCCATTTGGCAGTAGAGAGTTGTCATTCCAGAATATCTGAGGAGATTCTAAAACGTTGTCCAGATTCAAAATACCTTCTTAATAAACAAGGTCAGAACATTCTCCACATTGCAGCAAAGTGTGGGCACCATCTCCTTGTAAGATCATGGATGCTTCGTGAGGAAATGAGTTGTCTGAGTTATGGACAAGATGTGGATGGGAATACACCTTTGCACCTTGCCACCATGAATTGGCGCTCTAACTGCGTTTCTATTCTTGCGTGGTCTAAAGACGTACTGCAATTACGGAACAATAAGGGCTTAAGCGCTCGGAATATCGCCGAGTCAGATGTGATGTCCAAGTACATTTATGAGCAGGTATGTCTGATTCCCTGTCATGCAACACCATCACATTTTATCTCAGGCGAGTTTTGACAAATGTGATATTTATAGGAAGTAGTTTTTTAAAGGATCATAATATGGCTTTAAAACAAACGAATCATGAAGACTGATTATTAAAATTCTAAATTTACAAATAGGTTTTTATTTTTTCATATTAAACTCTTAGTCTCTTATTACACATCAAAAAGTTGTTATTGGATCATGAGATAGAAGCTGTTATACACTAATGATAACATTACTTGTTTACTTATATAATTTTTTTTGTATATATCGTTATTTTGTGAAAACTTTTTAAAAGTTCAAGTGTTTCGACTATAAAATCATATATAAGAAAAGCGGAAAAACTATATTTTGTATATGTCATTTTTTTTCTTTCAAAATGACCATATATATATATTAATAATAAATTATCATTTTTCATATTTTAAAAATGTCTTACAATGTTTTTTTGGAGGGGGGGTTAGGGTTTAGGGTTAAAACCTATATCCTAAACACCAAAAAATATATTTATTCAAAAATCAACAAAATATAAACCCTAAAATCCCAAATCATAAACTCAAGTAACACTAAACTCTAACCCTAAACGAATTTTAAACCCTAAAAGACCATTTTTTTTTTTTTTACAATTTTAAAAGTAATTTACTATTTTAAGTATTTTTAAAATGTCTTATAATATTTTTTTTGCAAAAATGTTTAAGGTAAAATCCTATACAAAATATTTATAAGCTTTAACCCTAGACAATGGTTCCCTAAACGTACTATAAATCCTAAAAAGTGAGAGATTGATAAAACTCGGGCGACTCTCACAGTGAGAGATTGATAACCACAATGATTCCCCACGCGGAGAATCCAAATAATTAATTACTTTAGCTTTTTCAAAACACTTGAATTTAAAATGAGTTTTCGCAAAATAGCAACATATGCAAAAAGATGATAGCAAGTAATGTTCTTTAACGAACAACTTTTTTTACCGTTAGTGAGTATACTTTTCTTTTCATTATGAGCCATAGAGAAACAAAAATGGGCTTAAACGGGTTCAACAGAATGATTGTTCAATTAAAAGTTTTTGTTTGTTTAAATCTTAAAACCAATTAACACTAAACCCTAACCATATAAGATTTTAACCCTAAACCATGGCTCCCTAAACGAACTCTAAATCCTAAAAATGTGGAGATTGATAAAACTTGGCGACCTTCACAGCGGGGGGAAATTGAGCTCGGATTTCTAGAATTGTAGATGAGAAAGAGAAACACCCTTATTTCGTGATGATTATTTAAAATACAGTCACAAAAAATTAGTTGAATTTAAAATGTTTTAACATTAGGCAATTACTCAACTTAAATCAAACCAATGTAAATAAAAACATAAAAACCAAAAAGCCAAAAATTACTCAACCAAACCTATAATACATAACATTCGTTTTTTAAAGATTGAAAAATCCTCCCATCAATTGTTAGGATTTCTTTAAAAATCGTTTGACCTCTCACGATATTGAACAATATTATGAGATGATAAATTTGTCCACACACTTGGCACAAAAGTGATATGATCAATCACTCGACATATCAAATCTCATTCTAATTTATTTGGGAAATCAACATATATGAGTTTCTTAACCGTGTGAAAACACAACTTGATTATTTTTAAAGATGTGGTGAAAATTGTTATTATAAAATAACAAATTAACAACTCTAAAGGACAAAGATAAGGGAGAATTTCAAAAATACCATTTTTTGTGTAGTTTTTTTTTTCTTTCAAAGCGATCTTCTTCTTATAGATATAATTTTTTAATTAAATTACCATTTTAAATATTTTTAAAATGTCTTATATTGTTTTTTGGGGTTTTAGGGTCTAGAATGGTTACTGATAAAATTTTATCTCGTGAGAGATTGATAACCACAATGATTTTCCGCGCGGAAAATAATTCATGATTTTAGTTTTTACCCTTTTTAATATGATTTTATAGTCAAAATATTTGAATTTTAAATGAGTCAACATTTTTTTATCGTTAATGAGTATACTTTTGTTTTTTGAACTTCTTTTTGTCGTTAATAAGTATATATATTTTATCATTATGGCCCGTAGAAAAATAAAAATGGGCTTACATGGTTCAACAAAATGATTGGTCAATTAAAAATTTTTGTTTGCAAACAACCTATGCGGAAGTTAACAAATAAACATAGCGATTCTCTGCGCGGAAAATCCAAATAATCATGACTTTAACTATATCTTTTCCTTTTCGTTTTATTTTTTTGTATGATTTGTAGTCAACTGTAATTTTCTTCTATTAACTAAATGTAAAATTAATTTTTTATGATAAACGTAAAGTTACTACTCAGAACAATCAGATAAATGTTAATATTAGAAAATGTTTTCCCTCTATTTTAATCAATTTATTGATATTCTTAAAAATCAGATTAATGTTAATTTTATTAGAAAAACGTTTTTTCTATTTTAATCAAACTATTGATTTTAATAGGTTGTAGAAAAATTAAAATGAGCTTTAATGACATGTCACTCCTCCAATATTAAGACATATAATCTTTTTTAATTAATTTTATGGAAAAAACAGTAGAATCATTGTGATTCCAACACCTAAGATTTCTCTTTAATAACATGACACTCCTCCAATAGTATTAAAACACGTAATTTTTTTAAATTAATTTATGAAAAAACCGTAGAAACCCGACACCTATGACTTTTCCGCACACAAATATATATAAGATTAGAAAATATATTTATAGATCTTTAAAGTATTCTTTTGTATCGTATACAATTTTTAAAGAGATTAGGGTTCTCAAACAAAGAATCTAAACATATTACATTAATCAATATATATACCTTGTTTTGGAAAAAATGTGGCCTTACTTTTCTATTTTTGTTTATGTGGCCTTGGGTCAATGCCCATTTTATTTCATCTAAGCAAGGCCCAGATCCCACATTACTGATGATAGCTTTGACCCTTGTTTTGAATACAGAGGTTGACATTGGCTCTTTTGTTATACTCTACTCATCACACATTAGAAGAACCTATAAGATCGATGACAAAACCATCGGATCCGACTACTGACACCAGCAAAGATTACATCAACACTCTTCTACTTGTAGCAGCTCTTGTAGCCACCATGACGTTTGCTGCTGGTTTTACAATGCCTGGTGGCTTTAACAGCTCTGGTCCACATGTGGGCAGGGCAACACTGGCAAATAACCCAACGCTCTTCATTTTTCTGTTAGTTGACACCTTGGCAATGCAAAGCTCTTTTGCAACGATAGCTACACTTATCTGGGCGCAAATGGCTGATAAAGCACTCGTCCGCTCATCCTTAAACGTGGCCTTGCCCTTACTGCTTGTTGCTCTGCTATGCATGCCCTTGGCTTTCCTATTTGGCATGGTTACCGCAATTGGGCATGTTAAATGGTTTTTAACCGTCATTTGCATTATATCATCCATCTTCTTCTACTGGGCGCTCTTTATCCTTGCCCCTCACGTCCTGCTACAGTTGTCAAACGTGTCTCCTAATTCTTTGGGTATATATCTCATAATTCTTATCCGGTCTAAAGACTGTCTTCAGTACTTACATCACAGATTACTTACCACATTTAAGTGGGTGGATTCTGGTGGCGACCGTGTGGAAAAGCGGGGAAGCATCAGAACGAAACTTGGGGAGAATATTGCAACTGAGCAGAATGATGTGAGATCAAGAGGCACCGATGGGGCAATTGATATACTTGTCCAAATGAGAGACGACGCAGAGGGAATAATAGCATTAGGAAAAAGCTTAAGAGAAAAGTTTCCTCAAAAGAAAGAAAACTAGAGCTGATGTAAATCATGCAGACAAGGTTTGTGATGAAGTGACAGAAATAAAAAATCAGATCATTGTCATGATACAAAAAAGGTGGGAAGACGTAGCTAAGGACAAAGTTACGAATGTTTGGGATGCTATTAAAGAGGTTCCTGATTTGACCGAGGATGTGCGCTATGAGACAATGACACTTGTTCACAGTTTATGTATGTCCACAGCAGAGCGTTATGGATGGATTAAACAAAACAATCGTAAACCAAATGAATTAAGAATCCCCTAAAATAAAATATATATATTTGTTTTATTTTCTTGTAATGGTTTTTTTTTTACATTGTTTATAATATGTGTGTTAATGTTGTTATATTTAAAGTGGTATTTCATAAAGTTTTCCTAAATTTGGAAGAGTATGTATTGCATATATTTTAATGTTTAAGTTTACAGAACTACAAACCATTAATACTAATTTTTGTAAGAGAAAAGTCAACTTGCTCTGCAAAGATTTTAAACTTACAATTATAATTATAACTAGTTGTCGGAATGTAGTATTTTTTTATTTTCCATTTGTTTTGTTATCAGGATAACGATGTCTCCCATATGTTTTTGTAATTGTAGTATACTTTTTTAAAAAAAATTTGTCATGTTGTTTAAAAATATCTGTTATACATAATCTCTACGATTTATATGATTTACTATTTGAAAGTGTATTGAAAAGTCTTTTGTCATGTTGTTTTGAACACTATGTTAGTATGCGATCATGATTTTTGTTTAGTTTTTATTTAATTGTTGTATTTATTGATATGAATATTGTTTAAGTTAATAGTTTATGATTTGTGTTGGATAAGATAATTTTTGACAAAAAAAGAGAGAGATAATTATAAGTTTACAACAAATACGGAGTTTAATATCTTATTATAAATGAAACTGATTTTTTTCAATTTCTTACCACCATGAAAATCTGAAATAGTTGATAATTATTTTCAAATGTGTAGATATTCTTAAGATCAATTTTTTATTTTTCCACGTATTTATATTTCTTAGTTTTGAATATTTGTCGTCTGAGTATTTATTTTACTTTTTTATCGTCTATCGTTAGATTCATAAGAGAGCTAATGTGTAGCATAACAAATCATGCAAAGGGAAACAAACCTTGCCACAAACCCCAAATTAAACTTCAACATAATCACAATCTAACTCTTATATAAAGAATGTTCAATTGCTCCCATTTTCTCCCTGCTTATTCTATCATGAAGGTATACTGGTCCACCAAATGTTAAATACGAATAAAATCGTCCATCTCTTGTCGTTTGAGTTTTTAAGTGTCTGATTATCTCTCTAGTCCTCTTGCATTTATTTTTGTTATATTTTTCATGTATTTAAATTTATTCGTTTTGAATATATGTCATCTCAGTTTTTTTTTTTTTAATCTTCTTTTGTTAAATTCATATAACTAATGTGTAGCATTAAAAACCTTCTCACAAAACAAAAATTAAACTTCAACACAATCACAATCTACCTCTTAAATAAAGAGTGTTATATTGCTCCCATTTGCCTCCCTACATATTCTATCATGAAGCTATGCTGGTTGACCAAGTTTTAAATACGAATAAAATCGTCCATCTTTTGGCGTATGAGATTTTTTTATTTTTTTATCTTCTTTTATTTTATTCATAAGATAGCTAATGTGTAGCATTACAAATCATGCAAAGAGAAACAAATCTTCCCACAAAACCAAAATTAAACTTCAACATAATCACAATCTAAGTCTTAAATAAAGATTGTTCAATTGCTCCCATTTACCTCCTGACACTTTCTATCATGAAGTCATGATTGTCCACCAAGTGCTAAATACGAATGAAATCGTCCATCTTTTATCGTCTGAGATTTAAAGAGACTATCTCTCTAGTCCTCTTTCATTTATTTTTGTTATATTTTCCACGTATTTAAATTTGTTCGTTTTGAATATATGTCGCCTGAGTTTTTTTTCATATCTTCTTTTATTAAATTCATAGCTAATGTGTGGTATTACAAATCATGCAAAGGGAAACAAATCTTCCCACAAAACCAAAATTAAACTTAAGACAATCACAATCTAACTCTTAAATAAAGAATGTTCAATTGCTCTCATTTGACTCCCTAGGTATTCTATCCTTAAGCCATGCTGGTCCACTAAGTGTTAAATACGAATGAAACCGTCCATCTCTTGTTGTCTGAGATTTTAATTTTTTGGTTTTCTTTTATTAAATTCATAAGATTAGCATTACAAATCATGCAAAGGAAAACAAACCTTCCCACTAAACCAAAATTAAACTTCAATACAATCACAATCTAATTCTTAAATAAAGAGTGTTCAATTGCCCCATTTGCCTCCCTACTTATTCTATCATGAAGCCATGCTGGTCCACCAAGTGCTAAATACGAATAAAATCGTCCATCTCTTGCCGTCTAAGATTCCAAGAGNCGATTTCAAGAGACTGGTTATCTCTCTAGTTTTCTTCCATATTTTTTTTATATTTCTACCCTAAAAGTGAAAAATATTCCTTCCCAAACTTTATTTTATATAACCGAGGAATATTAACAATAATAATATTTCAATGAATACATAGTAAGTTGTCAGAATATAAATAAAATATGCAATGTATTAGCATAAACAAATTATTTCATTTTTATTTAATTTTTAATGGTATGAGTTTTTAGTTTTATGATTTATGATATGAATAATAATTTTTGAAATTCCCTTAACATCTTATTTAATATCATATATAGTTAGTATTTTTTAAAATAATTAATAAAAAATTGTTTTGAAAATATAAAGTATTAATCCTATGATTGTTTCATGAAATTATAATTGTATAAGATTCAATTTTATAATTTATATGAGTAATGATTTTTAAAATTTTTTTTTTTTTGTCGCAATTTTATTAAACTAAAAACGTTTTTGGACCCGAAGGTCATACATAAATGAATAGTCACCCATCCAATAGGAGGGTAACATCAATTCAAAACTAAGAATTATTACAATCTTGCAATAGACCCTGTCGTAACCATGCTGGCCCATCGCGAGCAACATAAGATTGATAATGATGATCAGTAGTAACACTGGAGGCAATGCTTATTGCAACATGGTTTGCTGTTGGAGCGACATCGGTAACAGACCAACCAGGAATCAACTGTAGGGTCCGAAGAACCTCATTAATTAGGGTTTGAACTGCTGGTACCTGAATAGTGTGATTAATGGCTGCCAAAAGCTGTGAATTTGAAATTTCAAAAATAATGTTCTGAAGCCGCAAGTCAACCAGCGAAGTTGCTGCCCATAATAAACTCCGTAGTTCCGCCTCTAGTCTTGTATAAGATGGAGGTGCAGCATTGCGGCCGTGTAGTAAGGGAACTCCATCCTCATTCCTAACAATCCAACCCATCCCACTCAACCTTGACGGATTAATCCACGCACTAGCAATATTGCATTTAAATTTTGTGGGTGATGGTTTTTTCCAAAGTTGGGGATCATTTACGGCCTTGCAGGTAGGACCTGAAGAATTAACAAATAACCATTCTTGGCCCTCTTCTGTTGCCCGT